>LNAC01000934.1:357321-416505 GCA_002007465.1 Ailurus styani
AGAGAGAGAGAGAGAGAGAGAGAGAGAGTGTGTGTGTGTGTGTGTGTGTGTGTGTGTGTGGCAGGGAGGTGTATCAGAAAGCCTTCAGTGTTTCATTCTTCAGCTTTGGTTACTTTGTCCCTACTCCTTGGATCAAAGCACACATCTTAGCATGAAGTGAAGGTAGACAGATACAGGAGATGGAGAAGAGCGTATCCCCAGAGACTCCTGAAGAGTCTGTCACTGGAGTGAGGAGCTTTGCCTTTTTCGAGAGAAGGTGGCTCCGACTTACAGTTTTCAGAACAATAACCTTAAGTGGATCAAGGTACATTCTGAGGTAGACAATAGAAAGAACTTCTAAATAGAAGGAGTATAACATCTGGACTATTAGAAGGCAAGGAGAGGGTTTTTCTATGAAGACTGAAAAGGGAAAATGGAATTTTACCTTTCTGGATTATGTTAAAGTGAGAACTATACTAAGGCATAATTCCAACAGAACCTGTTCAGCTTCTTCAATTTTGATTAATATGATCACATTTATCTAAAATTGGTAAGGTATGAATATTGACTTCAATTGTAGGGCTATTGTAGGGAATAAGTAAATTACAAATGAGAAAGTGCCCATCACAGGATCTGGTGCATAATATAGAATCAGAAAATTGCTTCCTTCTCCCCCTCCCCTTCCCTCTGAATTTCTTCCTTTTTGATACTTCTTTCCTCGATTATTTTGATGGTGAAGGGAGATATCCGTCTAGATAGGGGTTTTCACAAGCAAGCTGTTGAATCTGTATCTACCAAAACTCATGCATTGAAATAACAGTGACAGGCTCTTTTAAATTTTTTTCAGCTCATTTTCACCCTTATGATTGTTGACGGTAAACCCTTGGAAGTGCAATCTGTTTCCTGACCACATTTCCCCTCCTTGTCACACATGGAGGCCGTTATTTGCTGTGAGAGCCTATTTCCAAGTCTATTACTAGGAGGACTGATGCCAAGGTAGGAAAATGAGGACAGACTCTTTCCTTTGGAAATAAAAGGAGGCTTGTGGTAGGGAAGTCTCCAGAAGCCTGGGAACTCAGTATGTAGTCACAGAGTCTTGACTCGAGCTTTCATTTCCCTTGTGGCCTCTGTGTGGCCCCATGGTGTAAGTATAGGACTGTATGATTTTCCCAGGCCTACATAGGGGCAACTGATAAAAACAGATGCTATACAGAAGACTAAAATCGCTCACCAGAGAGCTTGTACTTTCAAGGGGGCACTTAATTAAACACAGGGATGTGAGAAACCCGGCAAATATGGGTGTTTCAAGAGAATGAGCCTTAACCATTTGACATTCTCTCAAGAAAGCCCCTGTCAGAGTTGCTTCTAGAGCACAGGTCCAATTATGTCATGCCTGTGTGCACAAACCTTCTTTAACTGCTCGTTGACTTCAATACAAAGTTTTAAATCTCTTTTTATGCTAGTGAAACTCATGCATTCAGAGTTAATTCTGAGTACCCTAGACATAGGTGTTAAGGACCAATCTTGACCTCCCCTTAACCTTCTATGGGTCCTTAAGATCTCCATGTAGAGCTGAAGCTGGAAATGGAAGCACGGTGAATTTAAGAGGGGGTTCTGGAGCAGAGTGTTAGTTATCTGCTAGCCTGTCCTTGTGGTTGGCTCATCAGAGTGGCCTGTGAGGAGTTACACATCCTCTGTGGCAGTTAGTTGAAGGGTCTGAGGGCCCCAGGGAACCTGGAATCAGGTGTGTGCATTTGTTCACTCAGCCCCTTCTCTGAGAACAGGCTGGTCGTCTATCTTGTGTTCAGGTCTCTGTTTCCTAATTGCTGGTCAGGTGACCCGAAAGACACATCTTTATCGTCTCTTTCTCATACCGCGCTGAGGTGCATCAAAATGAGCTCTGAGTATGGAAGTCAAAACAGTCCTTTGGGTTCTGGTATTTCAAATATACTACCTAGGAGAAAAGACAAATTTTCTGGATAGAATGCTGGCTCATAGATGCATTATAAACATATTTTTCAGCCCCAAACACACTTCACAATGGATATCATGGAAGAACACAGGAATTATAGCCATTGTTTAAAAGCCAGAAAGGGGCAGTGGACTAAGTCAGGAATTGGTGGAAGACAAAACAATATTGTCTTCTCGGTCCATGAACCACTTGGTAAGAAGCAGTGTTCTTGACCAGTGATTTCTAAAATGGGCTATACACACTCCAGGATACGCAAGATCAAGGTCATCCATTATGATAAGGATAGAAAACATTAGGGCTTCTGTATTTCACCAAAAAAAATAAAAAGAAAGAAAACTGAAGTTTTGATATTTACTATGTGGGCCAACATGGATGTCTTTCCTAGGTCCACATGTCAGATGATCTCACTTCAAGTCTAGCTAATGAACTTTCAGGCTTCCAAAATAGGGAAGAGTTGACAATGGTGCCTTACTTACACTTTGTTCACTTTTGGTGTATGGTGCTATTTTGAAGTTTCTATGTGCCTAATTAAGTAGATTTGCTACCCATCTAGTTTTAACCAAACTAGCTTTCCATAAACAACAAATGACTTCAAAAATTCCTGCATGGAAACTGCAGATTGAGTAAAGATAAAGGTACTACTTAGAATGCAAGCAAAAGAGAATGGTGATAAGATGATTGTGTGGACATTGCCACACTTAGAATGAGCTCTTGGTTATCAAAATTAAGAGGTAAGAGCAGTGGGGTACCTGGATGACTCAGTCAGTTAAGAGTTCAGCTCAGGTCATGATCTCAGGGTCATGAGATCAAACCCTGCATGGAGCTTCATGCTCAGTGCAGAGTCTGCTTGAGACCCTTCTCCCTCTCTCTCTGCCCCTCCCCCTGCTTACACCTGGTCACGCTCTAAATACATACATACATACATACATACATAGCATCTTTTAAATATGAGGTAAAAATGGGACGCCTGAGTGGCTCAGTCAGTTAATTGTCTGCCTTCGGCTCAGGTCATATTCCCCGGGTCCTGGGATTGATCCCCACCATGGTCCACTTACTCAGTGGAGAGCCTGCTTCTCCCTCTGCTTGCTGCTCCCCCTGTTTGCTCTTTCTCTCTCTCTCTGGCAAAAAGTAAATAAAATCTTTTTAAAAAATGAGGTAAAAGCAGTGGTGATACAATAAGATCTGAAAAATAATCAGCCAAAAATAAGGAATAAAAAATTATTCAGGAAGTTATTTTAAATATTTTAAAAAACAATATGGTCTTGAGAAGTTTTGCTGAAAACTTTGACTACATACTAGCTAGTGACAGCACAAAGCCCACATGATAAGCAAAATATTTAAAAATACGGTTTATTTCATCTTAACCTTTTAAAATTTACATTTTTGTATATTTTGTAAGTCATAACATACTAGTAGAGAAATGCTATGTATATGTATATATATAAACACACACATATAGATGTTAGAAAAATGTTCAAAGACTTGTACTGATGGAGAGCATTATAAACACATTGCTCTAGGAAATTATGACAATGAGAAGATAAAACATTCCAATGTCAGTGAACCATGATTCTTGTTAGTTCACCACTCTATCTGTCATTGTATCATAAAATGAGGTGAGAGAGATTACTTTAATCACTTCCTTCATAAAATATCACAAAAGTGAAGTTTCATAGTTGAGTAAATTTTTATTCCTCAAATGGAAAATATGGTCTCTTTATGATGTCTGGAGACATTAGATTATGTTTGGCATAGGACTTGATTCACCACTCACTGATTTGCTCTTTTTCCATGCTAAGAGAGGCGGGTATATCTTATAGTGTTCAGGAGTGTCCATTGAGATGGGCCAAATGGACTCTTCCATACATGCTCTGGAGGAAAGAGGCCTCAGTGAAGCTGTGAAGTTTTTAGGACATGCAATCTGCTCTAGAGACTCTTCTGGCTGGGAGAAGAGGGAATAAAAATCTTCACTGTGGATGAGTACAAGGTGTTGTGTCCCACAACCACCTAGATTAAACTGGATTAAATAATTAACTCACAGTTCTTAGTTTTAATCAAGAGTAAGACGTGGAACTTGGAATTAGAGAGTGCTTAGTGGCAACATTAATTTGAAGTGCTGATTTAACCATAAAGACCAGTAAAATGTGAGATATTTTCAAGAGAGGGATTGTAAACAACTTTTATTGTTAAATCTAAACTCAGCAAATCATTAATTGAATACCTGTTATGTGTCTTCTTGTTGGGATGATACAGGTCTGTTTACTATAATTTACAGAGATTCAGAGAGTTGGAAAATTACAGAAAAAAACACCTGCAATAATAACTGGAAACAACCAAAGGAAGATAGAATATCTAAGTAATTATAATTCCTTAGAAAGTGAAGGTGGAAGGAGGAGCCGGGACTAACTTAAAACAAAGAATAATGATTCTTTGTTAGAACTTTTCTTCCCCTTCCTTCCTTCCTTCTTTCCTCCCTCCCGCCCTCCCTCCCTCCTTCTGTCTCTCTGTCTCTTTTTCATTAATGAAATAAAGAACAAGGTAGGGATGGGAGTGGAAGGAGAGATCTACACCAGTTGAACCAATTATGTTCACTAGAATACAATGATAGTTTCCCCAGACTCAAAGTCATATGTGGAAAGGGTAGGATATCAACAAGATTCCAGATCTATGTCCCCAGAAGAGTAGGAAGTCCCCACATATGTTTTCTCCTCCTCCCAAAAGCTTCTTCTTCCTAAAGCTTTGCTCTTACCCTCATCCCAGTAGTATCCTTTTCCCAGATGGGATTTTGGCCAAGAAAACAGAAAGTACTGTCAGATTCCAAGCAGGGAAGTATTTCATATAGAAAACTATTATACTGTTAGATGGAGTTGGGGAGTGATAGGGAAAGTTTCTAATGGCTTCTAGGAAATCAATACAGAATCGAATAACCAGAGACCACCAACAATGATCTCCCATGCTTGTAGCACCAATGTGGGTGATTTGCCAAAATGTGTTCCAAAGCATCTGCTGAAATTCAGGTGTCTGCCTGTATTTGCCACAAAGATGATATGACTTCGGCTTCTCTTCTACCTTCTATCTCTCCCATGAGTACCTCTCACTAACAGAATCTAAACCAGAAGCTGGCTGGTTAGGAAATGCACCCCTAGGCTTGCAGCCCTTGTGATGTAGGAATGAGCAGAGTCTTCTGAAATGGCCAGTAACACTCTCTTCCACCAGGAATACACCTCTGTCACCAGGCCACAAGATAAGCTCTGCACTCAGATTTTAGAGTGAAAAACCAGAAATTATTATTGAGTCTGAGTCAAACTTTTGGTTTATCCCTGGGAAATTAGAATCTCTTCCTTTAATACTGAAGACACTGTGGGGGCACCTGGGTGGCACAGTTTGGCGGCCAACTCTTGGTTTCAGCTCAGGTTGTGATCTCAGAGTTGTGAGATCGAGCCCGAAGTCAGGTTCTTCACTCAGCCCGGAGTCTACTTAGGTTTCTCTCTGCCTCTCCGGTGCTCTCTCTATGTCTCAAATAAATAAATAAATCTTAAAAAAAAAAAAAGATTAAGGACACTAAGAGAGAAGATGCCCTGAGGAATGTCCCAAATTAGTGGTCATGGACAAAAGTGGTTTTACAAGACTTGTCACCTAGGGAAGGAAGTTGAGGCATACAGCAATTTCTTCTTGATTTTAGGGTTTGCAGTTAAGAGAAAGGTGTTTATTCTCATCCCCTTTGCCCAAGAGTCCCAGAATAAGGCAGATCTTCAGCTTCAATTGGCCTTCATCTCTTCCACATAAGAAGGGTAAATACCATGATATGCACCAGTCCTAGCAACTAAACTGAGCATGACATGGGATGTGCAGTCACACCTGAGTTTGAGTGGTAGGCACGCAGTTTCCCTCCCTTCCTGTGACATCAGCTGCATCTCAACAAGGACACCTGCATTAATGCTTAGAAGAAGGACTTAGAAAAATAAAAACCTAGACATTTATTTAAGCTTCAAGGTCAAATTATTATTATATTCAAAGCTTCAAATTATGTTTAAGACTTCTCAGTCAAGCCTGAAATTACAACTGAAGGTACAGAGCAGTCATGATCAGCTGTGTCTGCTTTCTCCCCATCCCCTGGTGGTTGTGAAGGCTGGAGAGACCCTGGTAGCCAGGGAGAAGAGAGGACTCTTCTTATGGTGACACCATGGACTTCTCCTAATTAGCCATTACACGTCATCAGCACCAGAGACCCTTGTGCGAGAGTAAAGAGATGCCATGGATTGTCACATTTTCCTTCTGTAAGTCTCTTCATAGAACTCTGAATTGATCTAGGAGGCACTGGTCACAACTGATATTTCCCTTCTCTACATTAAAAGCATAAGAGAGAATTTTGACGAATTGAACAAAGTCTAGATGCTTTATCTTATGCTGACATTTTGATTTTTTTTAAGGAAATGCATTTCCCAACTGTATCCTGTAGATAGATAACACTGTTATTCCACTCATTTGTTGGAATTGTAGAAAACATAATCAAACTTGCCAGCATGCTCAAGTCTTAGATTTTGCAGCTTATCATAATTCACACAGGCTGTGCCACAAGGTCTGCTGGAATGATAAGAAGGGAGAGCACAGAGAGAGGAAAGCAAGCCAGAAACAGGCAAAGTTAAACCCTAGGTATTCATCTGCTGATTAAAATTAAATTCCAGGGATGGTGGCCAGTAGATCAAATTAAAATGTCCAAATTGGTGACCAGAAAACCATAACATAATATCCTAAGACATCGGCCTAGAGGCTGCATACTAATGTCTAAAGGAGGATGGTCATAAGACCTCATTTTCATGTTCAAAGCAGCAGTCAAAGGCCAATTGCCAGATTATACTGTCTTTGCAGGGTAAGGAGAGTAGATAATGAGACTATATTATAAAATCTACGGTTATGATCTTAATAACATTATAATCTACAGGGTATGTTTAAGAGAGTCAAATGATAATTTCAGAAGGTAGAAGCCAAAAGACCATATTGTGATGATCAGGAACTTACCCAGAAACTTCACATTAAAATGCCTTAGATCATGACTAGCAAAATCTATTTTCCTAATGGCCTACTGCTTGGCTAGCTGGTGACACTACAGTGCTCAAGGATTGGAAGGTATTGCCCTCTACAATTTCTGGTTTGTGGGTGAAAGTAGAGAAGCAATCAAGGGTGAGGATCAAGGATGAAATTACTTCTAGTCCAAGGGAGGACTTGTTTGAATTGGAACATCACCTGTGTGATGAATTCACAGAGTTTTATAGGGCTGGGCTGGGTGGAAGGGGCAAGGGCTGACAAAAATTCTAGTAACAAACCTTAGAAGCCATGTGTATTAGTCTTCTTGGGCTGCTGTGACAAGATACCACTGGGGGGGTATACCACTGCGGGGCTGGGGGGCTTCAACAATAGACACTTACTTTCTCACAGTTCTGGAGGCTGGAAGTCCAAGATGAAGTTGTCACAGGTTTGGGTTCTAGTGAGACCTGTCCCTGATTTGTAGTTCGCTGCCTTCTTGCTGTGTCCTCACACGGTCTTCTCTCTGTGCTCTCATGGACACACACACACACACACACACACACACACACACACACACACACAGAGAGAGAGAGAGAGAGAGAGAGATTTGGTGTCCCTTTTTCTTATAAGGACACCAGTCCTATCAGATTACGGTCCCACCCTTATGATCACATTCATGATAATTACCTCCTAAAGACTCTATCTTGAAATATAGTCACTTTAATGCCTAGGGCTTCAACATAGGAATTTGAGGGAATACAATCCAGTCCATACACCATGTACCACTGGCTCTCGTGCCTATCACTCCATTTTCAGTTGGGCATGTTGGAAACTCTTCTTACTCTATTTCTCTTGCACTGCAAGAGAATCAATTCTCTCTGAAGAAGACACTCTAAGAAGGATCTGAATAAAGGGACAAGTATCCTTCTGCTCGAATAACATTTTATTCAAACCTCTTACAGCACGTTTTATAAGCCTTAATAAGCTAAGCAGTTGTGATGTATAATTATAATCATAATTGTTTTCATACATGTGGTTTTCTGGATGCTTTTGTTACTTTCCAGATCTATTCTTTTTTTTTTCATATACTATTTTCTGCCTTGGAAAGTTATCAGGTACAACTTTCTTGTTTTCCTATGATTTGGAAGCTGTAGCTGGAAAAAAGGTAGACAAATAAGGCCAAGGTATTAATCCTTGTAGCTCCCTTGCTGCGAGGTTTACTAAGGCTATCTGTATTCTTCAGTTGTAAGGTCCTGCTCTTCTCCAAGAAACTTTTCTACATGATTCTCTCCACCTTGAGTCTAAGAATTACTTTCTCCCCTCATCCTTTTGGGACTACAGAGTCCCTGCTACTATGCCCAGATCACTGGCCTATGTCTTGTAGTTCCTTCAAACCCATCAGACACATTTGAGAATAATCCATTATTCCAAGATTATTTGTTCATAAATCTTCAAAGAGGCCTGAATATCTTATTTGTTTCATACAAAGGCACTGACTGATACAAAATGCATCACTAAGCCAGATTTCTATTCTTGCTTATTCTCTGTAAGTCAATTTACATGCACTTAACTTCCCAGGAAAACCAGTTGTATTGACTGGGACGATGTTGTTACAACTCGAGATACCTACCCACAAAGAATTGTAAGAGCTCAGCAGTATGTAAGGGACTAGAGAGGAAGCTGAGATGACTAAGGCGAATGGTCTCCAGGGGGACAGTGAAGGAAGGAATCCATGTCGTAGTGTCCAGAAGTCTGTGGTGAACCTGAGCATGATCCAGACTGGGACTGATATCCAAGGAGTTAAGAACTGCTTCCAGAGTCCATCCACTTTCAGGACAACAGACTAGAAATAAGCCTGTCCCATTCACACATATTAAGTTAAAAATGTGTTCACGATGCTAAACATATGCATAAACACCTGCGGGATTCAATAAAGTTTTCTTTATTTTGAATTAGTAAGTAATGCTTCTCATCAGCCCCTCTTTTTTTCTCCCTGAATGGCCCTTGAGCCCAAAAGTTGCCCACCCTGACTCTAAGCAGTTATGTTGATTGAGAACAGTTACCACATGGTGGCCTAAAGCTTGGACTTTAGAAAGAAAGAGTTACATGCAAATACTCTCTCTGTCATGTAGTAGTTACACTACTAGTTAGTTTGCCCCCTGAACCTGAATTTTCTCATCTATAACTGGGGATACTCTTAGTATTTATCTTCAATCACTGTCATGAGACACTGAATAAGGTACCTTTGGTAGAACGCTTAGCTCAGTTCTAGGCTTAGTATACAGTAAGCATGGACTAGATGCTGGTCACACTCTTCCACCCACCTCAGCTGCTCAGCATCAGGCAGGGGACCCTTCATGGTCCTGGGGAGTCAACCTGCCTTAGGAGCCTTCTTAGTTCATATCGGCTAGCATAGAGGATGGGGTCCAACCTACATGGAAAAGAGATTAAAATAGCTATGCAGAGTAGTAGGCCTTAAAATGGGTTTGGAACTCTGAAACAGCTCAGTTGCAGAAAGGTGGGTGGATGGGAAGCTGAGGACAGCAGATCACCTCAGCAGGCCCACAGGGTAATGGGCTCTAACAGTGTGGTTAAAGCATGGCTGTCCACACTGGCTAGTTTTTCTGGAGCTGAGGGCAAGGGGCATCATGGTTAGCCCTAATAGCTGGAATGGGAGAACACAGAGCTGACAGGCCAGAAATGTGGGTCAATTTTGTCAGCTCTGATGTTCTAGATCAACTCCTCATCTGTTGCTTCTGTATCAAAACAAGTACTTCATAAAGGCCAACAGAGCTGGATTTCTACTCCTAGCTTAGGACTTTCTAGCCATGTCACCTTAGGCAAGTGACTTCATCTCTCTGAGCCTCAGTGTTCTCATATATAAACTGGGAAAAGAATATCTACCTCATTGAGGCATGTGTTAAATCATATAGGATATTGAAAAGTCTTAACATAGAATAGATTCTAATTTAGAACTATTCCTAGTTTTCTATTCTTTTGTTACAATTCCCTCCAAAATGTCATCCATTATCTTGGCTACCTCTAGTAACAGGGACCTCACCACATTCCTGGAACTTCTTCTGGTTCATTACAGAACTACCCTGATTATTAGACTTGGCTTTTTATAATGAAATGTATGTGTGAGGTCAGTTCTCTGAGTTGACATAGACTATGTCTAATCCCTGTTTTACCTTACTGAACTTTTTACATTATGGCCTCCTAAGTTTTTTCTTTCCACAGTAAACACCTTAGAGTGTTTCCAAAGTAAACACCTTTAGAGTCACTAGAGTTACTTCAACCATCTCTCAAGTGTGAAGCCTGTGGATTCTTTCACCAGATTTCTCCGTTCTTTGATAGTGACATTTGTCGATTTCTCTTTTCAATTTTTTTTATTTCCCAAGGAGTGGATGTTCACTATAAAAAAAAAAGGAAAACATACAGACTTAATAAAATGAAAATAATGACTTCTAAGGCAATATTTGCTCTTTCACAGTCTACCTTGGGGATCATCATTCCTTCGCTATCATGAGTTCTCTGGCACATGCCGCTGGTACCATCTTGATACAATAGCTCTCCTGGCCTGAAATTAGGTGGCAAAATATAAATCTTCTTAAGTTGCTCATTAGAGATAATTGAGAAATGGAGGAAGAAAGCAGTGCTGAACCTTGTAGAAGATGCAGATACCTCATTAATCTGCCTCATTTGGTACTATCATTATCTCAAATTACAAATTTGCTGTACTTTCATCATATTTGTACAAAGGGAGATTGCCTGACTTCAAGGAATTAGATGGAATCTATAGTATGGCCAAGAACAACATCCACTCCCCAAATCTTGAGTGGTAAGAATCATAACCTGTTCTGGAAGGTCAGTTCATCCAGGTGTCATGACAGTCTTCCGTCTAGAACTTCTTTTTGGTACCCCAGGAATTATCTTGTTGAAGTGTTAACTGAAATCATTATTTCTTTACTTGTCCCCATGCTTAAATTTCCAAGTTCAGTCATCTCCTAGCTCCCAGATCCCAGTCTTTTCATGGCTTTGATTACCCAGAATGTCATGGACATTTAGAAAGGAAAGCTTAGGTAAGCCTGTATGGGACTCCCAAATGCAGAAGTAGTTTTCTGGATTTGATCCACAGAGCATGGTTTATACAGCCCTAAATGTATTCTTAATAATGTCATCCCACAACATATAATAGGAAAATGTATATGGTCTCTATTAATGCCTTAGCTACACACAGGCACACACATGAGAAAGAAAACTAAGGAAGGTTTGGTTTTGAAGTCTAGCTTTGCTTATTTCCTTTCTAGTCTGAATTATCTCCTATTATTTCCAACCTCAAATTCTTCTTTTGTGAACTTACATATCTTTACTCACTGCTAGAGGCCCTGTTCCTAAGTGTTCATCAAGAAGATGCTAGAGTTCCAAGTTTGTAGCTGACAGGTAGAACTGCTGGTCCTCCCACCCCAGCCCAAGGTGTAAAGCTCTAGCATTTAGAATCTCTGCAGTTCACAGTGCAAAGTGATGAGGACTGAATGGGAGGAAGCTGGCGGAAAATCCAGAGTTGGAAGCTCTTGGGTATTTAGGATTAGAGGCCAAGTCATGGGATAGCATTTTCCTCCTGGACTTTGTTTTTCTTGGGAAAGAGTATGGAAGTGAAGAGGGATTTGGATCCCTGGAAGCAAGGACCGATGAGAGAATCTCAAATCTCTGCAATATAAACCCAAACTGCACTGGATCATTAGTTCCATGAAGATAGGAGTTCTGTACCATCCACCATCGTGTCTCTAGCTCCTGGCACTTAGTGGGTGCGGGATAAATGCTTGCTGAATAAAGGACTGAACAATGCATGAAAGTTGAGTAACTTTGTTTGCTTTGCATCTTCTCTATGATTATTTATTTTCCTCTTCTTAGCTTTTGCCAAGTCTTTTTCAAAATTCTGTGCTGTCTTGTATGCTTAGGGCTTGAATGTTAGAACACTTGCATCAATAGTTGGCCAGAGGTTAAAAGTGACATATGGAAGTGACACATCACTGGAGTCATTAAGGAGACTGGGGTGGGGCAGAAGTGCGAATGGAAGAAAGACAAAGAGGCACCCATAAGCTCAAATCCAGGGATCTAGGTTGCTTCATTCTTGGCATTTTAGTCCCTCTCTTAAATAGGATGCTGATTGCTTTATATACAGGACATTCTGGAAAGGTGTCCTTGTTCCTTTAAGTAAAAAATCAGAGGCAGAGTGAACGTTGTTGAAAAGTAAGCTGCCTGGAATCTGAGGCTGATAAAAGGTGAAAAGTCAGAAAGTTTCATGTGAGGAGAGGGAAACCATTTCAGGAAGAACCACACTGGGACCTGTTTTCAACTTGCTGACCCTACACTAGATCAGTCTGACTCCAAAAAACATTGTTTTCTGAGTTTTAAAACTATGTTTGCAAAGGGTTGGCCCTCTAGGACTCAATAAATAACACTGGAAAAAAACACCCTAGTAAAGAATGAGTGAGAGTTGCCTTAAATCTGAATGGACTACTTTATCCAAAAAAAAGTCGTATTTTATGAGGTTGTGATCTGAGTATTGAATTGATTCATGAAAACTGCACATGTCTCAGAAGCCCTCGTTCCAGGCACAGGGACAGATCCTGGACCTGGTCACCCAGATTCTATTTGGGATCTCAAATCTTCACTTTTAGACCTCAAGGACTCTTCTTTTATCTTGACAAAGAACATCATCTGAAGGGTGTTGTTTGCTGAAGGACTGAGCAGACACAGCAACAATCAGTTTGCCAAGAGTCTTCCTCACCCCCTTCATCTACTCTCATTGTACTTCAGTCTCTCACCCTCACCCATTCTTACCCCATGACACACTACATGGTCTCCTCGTTCTGATTGAGTCCAGACTTGTGTCCATGGGAAAAATCGTATTTTTGTCCAAGGGCAGAGAGAAAATAGTGTGAGCAGTGTTTCTTTTTTAGTTAGAAGATTTATGGTCATGGTTTGTCTTTGTGGAATAATTTCCACACTTTTCTATGGACGAATACTCACACTGACTCCCTCTGGTTGGAAGAGTAGCTGGTGTGCCCTTTCTACTTATACCCAGCTCTCCCTCAGCAACCCAGGCATGCTGCTTTTTATAAGGGGAGAAGTCAGGCTAATGGCGCAAAGCTCTGCAGAGCCAGACAAAGACTCTCCAAGGGAGCCGAACATTCACCTTTCTAAAATTTGTTAAGGGAGAGCAAAAGGAAATGCACAATCAGAATTAAAATGAATTGCCTTGGGTAGCTAGAATGAAAGCTAGAGGATTTTTTGAAAGATTTTTCAGGGCTTTATTTTTTGAAAAGGCTAACAGCCCTTAAAATAAGTAAGACTTTCTTCAAGGTCTAAGAGACACCATGGTCTCACTTTGAGCTTTGAGTGATAATACCCCTGTTGCTTATTTCAATAGAGGCCTTGAGAATTCATTAACTTAAGGGGAGGAATCTAGTATGGGGAAAGAAAAAAGGGACAAAGAGGGGCATGATCCCCCCCCAAATATCCCAACATAATTTCTTTATCCTATTGTTCAGGAGGGAGAAATATGTTAACTGCTTGATATATGATAGTTTATGAAGTCAATTTTTGAATCATGAAACAAATCACTGTTATATTGCTCAACTTAGTGAAAACAACTTTTAAATAATACTCATGGGAGAAATAGAAACCGAATCGGAGGAAGAAATACTGAGTGCCATCACATGGAGAAACTTGTTAGTATCACACCAGATTAGATCACATCAGATTAGGTTCTCCCTTGGTCCCACACCAAACATTTTAGCCTCTCTCTCTCCCTCTCTGCTCAGGGAGTTTTTGCAAATTAGGAAAACTCCAGAGACACCTGGGCCATTCACAGGCTGATTGGTGGTGTAGTAAGTAGATTGAGACAACAGGGGAGCTGATTGCTTATTATGAGATATGAGTTGTTACAGTGATGGTAGGGGGAGAGAATTGGGAGGAGAATAGAGATTTCATTGCATTTTGAAAGAGTCTAATTCCTACTGTCTCAGAGAAGCCTGGCACACCTCCAAGCTTGCTTCCCCACGTTGATGGGCTTAAACTCTGTGACAAGATACCCTAGTTCCTGATAGTGAAGATGACCTCTTTCTTTACTTAATTACCACAATGCCTCAAATACCCACAGAAAACTAGAGTAAGAACTGAGGCTGGAGAAAATTCCTAAGGTCACATGATTCTAGAAACCCCACAAGCATCATAGAACACTTCTCTGGTTGGCGGATGGAAATATTTTCTAGTTTTGAAAGCTTTACTTTCCAGTGCCTTCACTCTTATTTTCCTTACTGTTTTCCTCATGTCACACGTCTCACAGCAGAGAGAGAGAAAATCATCAAATACAGAAATGAATCTGTTCTTGAGTAGATGAGAGAGCTAGAGCGAGCAAAAGGATTTACTGATTTTAATTGGGGTTAGCAAACACCAGGGTTTTGGTGTCAAATGTGAAATCATACAGTGGAGGAGTTAGCAGCTACTCAAGTGTGTGTCCCTCAGCTGCACAGCCCCGGCTGCCTACCTGGACATGGTGGATGTGTCTGAGGGTGTGAGGCAGAGAGAAGAGACGCGTCAAAGTTTCAGGCACAGGCCTGTGTGTGTTGGAGCCTGTGCTCCAGCTCCCCTTCAGGCGTCACCTTCTGGGCCGCTGGGATGGGACACTCTTTCTGGACTATTGTAGAAGGTCCACAGGCCTCCTATTGGGTGGGGGGGAGGTCTTTCCAAGAGAAATCATTCCTTCTTGGTGTTGGGAATTTGCCTGGAAGAGACTGAAAGACAGTTAATTTAGCAAAGGTTGCCACCCATCTCTCTCCGATCTGGGCTTTCTTCCTCTGTGGAAACACCATCCTGAAGTCTTCCCCAGTAATGGGGAAAGTTTAGCAGGCATGCAGAAAAACATCTTTCAAAATCTGCGGTAAGGAAACATTCCTTAGCTAGGGTACAAAGAACACAAACCATGAAAATAAAGTGATAATTTTGTAACATTGTAATTACAATTTGTTAAGAAATTCACACATGCACAGTGACAGTTCAAGAACTAGAAGAGGGATATTCATGACACCTATAAACCCCGTATCCTCCAAACAAATCATATACAGAATAATACTAAAGTCTACAAAGCACTATGAAACCAAATAAGCTGGGCAGGGCAAAAGATCAGCAAATAGTCAAACAGAAAATTCCCAGAAGAACTCTGAGTAGACAGTAGCTATAGGACAAGATATTTCTGGTCATTAGCAGTTATGGGAATTTTCATTAAAACCACAAATTTCACGCTAATCAGGTTGGCAAAAATTAAAAAGTCTGACAATACCACGTTGGCAAGGATGCGGAGCCACAGGGATACATATGCTTTGCTCGTGAACATGTACATTGGTACAACTTCTTTGAAATCAATTTGACAATAACCAGTGAAGTTGAAGGCATTCTAATTTCCCAAGCTGTTAATTCCACTTCTTGATAGACACCATTGAGGTATCCCAGAGTGTGTATGTAGAAAAGAACTCACAACAACATTGATCCTAGTAGCCACATCTGGAATAAATCAAATGTCTATCATCTGGGAGTAGATGATTCAATTATTATGTATCCAGACATCAAAAAAAAAACTGCAAGGAAATATAACATGAGTAAAATGAAAGAACTAAAGCTACATATATCGAACATAATTGAGAAAAAAATTGTAATAAACAACTACATATATAAGAAATATATATATTTCACATAAGAAATATACATTTATATACATGAAAAGTCTATAAAACAATATTATGTGTTGCTTGGAGATTCATAAAGATTTTAGTTAAAATTTGAATACAGGCATAGGAACAAAAAACACTAAATTCAGGATAGTGTATTTCTAGGAAAGAAAAGAATGGGGGGAAGGTCCAAAGGGGTATTTCATTCTTCTAACAATGTTTTGTGCCTTATTAGGATGTGAGTGCATAGATATTCAATATATTGTTGTAATATGTATGCCTTAAATATAGCAAATTAACTTTAAGAAAGAAGTCATGGTAGTTAATGGCATATATATAATAAGGGTGTTATTCCCTTTCCTTTAGAACAAAAGATTGCTTTTAGGAACATCCTCCACACTTTTCCCAAATCTATAGAATCCAAAGATGCAACAGGAAAAGAGAACTGGGAGAACAAACAACAAATAAAAAATCCATTTCACACTGGGAAGACGCTATGCCACGGCTAAGGGCTCCTGACCATCATATAAAGAGGACATTGTTTTTGTCCTGTGTGTGTTTAACCTTTTTTATCAAATACCTTCGTTTCCCTCAGAAGCACTCTTCCTCCCCCAATCACAAGCCACGTGTTTGTATAGACCTGTGCAGAGGATGTGACCTAAGTCTAAGCTAATCACCAGGCTACAGTTACTGATTCAAGGATATACGGTCTCATCAAAGTCAACAGCATTTAGAAAACTTTGAAGGGAGTCATTGGAAAGGGACTCTTGCTTTCTTCTCCCACTAGCTGAGACAGAGAATGCAAAGTCCAAAGCCGCCTAAGCCTCTTTGTGACTAGAAGTCTAGCCAGCTAGTCTGAGGATGAAGTCTGTGAGGAGTAAATCTAAGTGAATAACAGAGTGGGAGCAACTAGGTCCTGGATGATCTATCAGACCTTTCAATCAAGCTATTTGACACCAGCCTCTCCTCTGAGCTCTTCAGAACTGAAGGTTAATACACCCACCTTATGAATATGATTTGACTTTTCCCTTTCTTGCAACCAAAATGATCCTAACTGATAAATCTTTCATTACTAGTAAGATATCAAGATGAACCCTCCTCTTAGCAGTACAAGCAATCACAATTCTGGCTGAAAGGAGAACATTCTGCCCTCCATGGTTACCTATCTCCCACCTGCCAGGTCATCATTTCCCCTGAAAGCCCTTCCTAACCCCTTCAGCAGCTAATAAAGGAAACACAGCTGGCTCCACTCAGATCCAATACCTCTTCCTTTTGTCACAGAATTGCCTAATCAAAACAACTAAAATTGCCTTCCCAGAAATTAAGCCCTTCTTTTGACTAGAGACACTTATGCCAGCCAAAAACACTTGATGAAGACCCAGTGAGGGGGTCATTGTTATCCTCACTTTGAATATCTGAGAAAAATGAAGGAAAGGGAGATGAGTCCATGAGGAGGTAATTTGTTTCTTCTGTCAGATGTTTCACAACACAGGTGATGGTCTAAATTTAAAGATTCTTTAAACAGCATGTACCCAGACTAATGAAAATCAAAGTTCAAGGGCTTATTTCAATTCTGATGAACAATCCACCCATTTGTAAGGATTTATTGACTAGCTGGTGAATATTCAAAATTTGCATTTCACTTGCCACTTTAGAATTTTTTCCAAGAGCATTTAATCTTCTTTCCTTTTTTTTCCCTGTTCTTTAAAAGGTCTTGACTTGCTATTCTTAAATGAAATTATCCTTGTCTGCTTCCTCTTCAGTGAAATGAAACCAACTTTAAATAACTCACCTAGACAGCCGTGTTTTAAAACTTTTTGAACAAATACTTTTTCTCAAAGTCCCTACATGTTGTGATGTTCTGTTCTATCCTATTCCATTCCATTCTATTTTAAAATGTCTTGGTCAAGACCCACTAAATTGGCTACTACTGAAATAACTTCTCTCTTCCAGAGTTGTTTGATATTTGTTTAGGAAAATCTTTGAATCACAAAGATCTTTTTTTTTTTGTTGTTAACTTCCTTCATGTTACTTCTAATCTAAGAATATTTTCAACCAGTGAATGAAGGTAACGGGACCTGGGAGTCATGTGAGTTCAATCAGTTTCCCTGCACCTGAATCTAAAGGGATTTTTGCAGTCTTTTGCCTTTTGCACTTAGGTACATTTACTATCCTTCTTCTGCTCTGCACAAAGAAGACCGGTTCTCCATTTCTCAGACTCTTTTCTCAACTGCCAGTTAGTTTTATCTAGAAGGATGCATTACCAAAGCAGGCAGAAAGTCACATTTGTTTCTTTCTTCTTGGCATTGGCTGCATCTCCCATGTGATCCCCATTCTTGTTGGAAGCGTCTGTTCTGATTCTGGTGTCTACCTGCTAGACTTGGCTCCTGGCCCCTGCAAATATATCCTCACATTGTTCTCCTGCTTTAGGAATAGAAGCAGCTTTCTATTGTTGCTAGTCTCTAGATTGCTTTCCCATCCCCTATTTGGCTTTATGAGTTTTCCAACAGCTTTGTTAATGATCTCAAACTAAATTTCTTCCCTATCTCTACTGGGTATTCACTTTTTTTTTTAAGTGAAAGAAATTCACTATATCAGGATTGAGTTACACTACTATTAATTTGATCCACATCTTGAATTGTAGTTCTGAGAATGGGTAGATTTGAGGGTGCAAAAACCTGGAGAAAGTGTTATCAGAAAAGTGAGCCCAACTTTCTGCATAAAGTTTTCTCTTGAGACATTTGTCAATCCCTAATGGACCAAGAAGCCAAACAGATACTAAAATATTAAAAAGCTATGAGATTTATGTTATCTCAGGGTGCTTGAGAGAGAGAGGGAGAGAGAGAAGAATTTTAAGGCCTGCCATCAATAAGGAATCTTGGAAGCAACACAGACATTTAGTTGAGGCCCCTGAATGCTTCCTCCTAGGAATAAGAGCAAACCAGCTCTCACAAAGAAGCAAGTCAAACCTCTCAAAGCCTGAAACAAAACCTCAAGCCTTCTTAATTCCTAATTAAATCAAGGTAGTCTTCCCAAGGTAGCCTGTCAGAAGAAAATTAAATTCTGTCCGGAGGCATATAAATCATCCCAAACCTCTACATTTTAAAAATATAAAATAAAACTAACTAAACATGACAGAAAAAGTGGCCATATGGCTGAAAATCAAGGGACAAGGAACAGAGATATAATGTAATAAAACTCCAGATATACAATGTAACTCCAAAACTTAGGGTTATCAGCCAGATACTTTTAAGAAACCATCATTCACTTTTTCAAGAAAATAGATAACAAATTTCAGTGGAGAAGTGGAATCTATAAAAAGGGTAAAATAGATATTTTAGAACTAAAATAATTCCCATAGATGGGCTCAACAGAAGTTTGGTTGCAACAGAACTGAGTAATAGTGAACTAAAATATGTAGTAGAAAATATGCAGATGGAATTATGTAAGGGAAAAAGTTGGGACATGCCAAAAAATCTAAATATGTGTAATCGATATCTCAGGAGGGAAGGGGGAGAGAGAGAGAAACAGAGAGAAAAGGTGGAAGAAAAGTTAGAAGAATTATAGGCTAAGAATTTTACAAAATCTAATGAAAGACCTCAAGACCAAGTTCAAGAGGTTCTGCAAACCATAAGCAAAAGGAATAAAGAGAAACCTACACTTGAACACATTACAGTAAAAATGCTATAACCAAAGTCAAAATGAAAATCTTGAAAGCAACCAGATGAGGGGAAAAAGTCTCTTTAGCCTCAAAGGAGCAACGATAAGACAGACACACATGGAGGTAAAAGGTAAAACAAGAACACATTCTGAAAGAAACATTTGATAACCTAGAGTTATCTTTCAAAAATGATGGTAAATGCCTTTCTGATAAATAAAAAGAACCTATTGCCAGTAGTCCCACACTAAAATAAAGAATGTGTCATAATTAAAGGATTTATTTGAAGCATCTGGGTGGCTCAGTCAGTTGAGCATCAGACTCTTGATTTCGACTCAGGTCAAGATGTCAGGGTCATGAGTTCAAGGCTCTCCCCTGGGCATGGAACCTGCTTTAAGATTCTCTCTCTCTCCCTCTCCCTTTGTCCCTCGCCTGCTTCCATGAACTCTCTCTCTCTCTCTCTTTCAAAAAATAAGAATAAAGGATTTATTCAACTGGAGATTATAAAGACATAAATTTGGCTGCACTTAATAAGATTAATAATATAAGCTTAAATATGTACGTAAAGCAAAATGAAACATGTAAAAGAATATCAAAAATTCCAAAATCATAGTTGTAGATTTTGGCATCTCTCTTACAGTAACCAATAAGAAGATAGTAAATCAGTGGAGCTATAGAAGACTTTCACAATACAATAAACAAATGCCATCATATATATATATATATATATATATGCATATATATGCATTTCACTACACCAGAAAGCTCCAGAATATGTTATGAATATATTACCCTTTAAAGTACACATGGAATTTTTACCAAAATAGACTGTATGATGGTCTTAAAGTCATACCTACAAATTTCATATTTGAAATCATACTGAGGGTATTCTCTGACCAAAGTGGAATTCATCTAAAAATAAATCTCCAGGGTACCTGGGTGGCTCAGCCAGTTAAGCATTTGCCTTCGGCTCAGGTCATGATTCCAGGAGTCCTGGGATCGAGTCCCATATCAGGCTCCTTGCTCAGGAGGGAGCCTGCTTCCCTCTCTCCCTCTGCTGCTCCCCATGCTTGTGTTCTCTTACTCTCTCTCTGTGTCTCTCAAATAAATAAATAAATAAAATCTTTAAAAAATGAATAAATCTCCATATACTTGAATATACCACAAAACATATCTAAATAAACCTTGACCGCAAAAATAAATACAAATGGAAATAAGAAAATATATTTATTCAACTAATGATGAAAATATATCATATCAAAACTTGTGGAGTGCAGTTAAAGCTATGCTTAGAGGAAAACTTACAGCTTGAGTCAATGTTATAAAATAAGAAGACTGAAAATAGATTTTCTAAGCATGTATCACAATTCAGGAGAAAAGATACAAAATATGAGTATTTTATTTGTAATACCTGAATAAAAATCAATAAAGCCAAATATTATTTCCTCAAAAACATCATTTAAACATATATTCTTGTGGCAAGACCAAACATAAGAGTAAGGAAGGATTATATTACCAACATCAGGGATGAAAAACAGTGTATTACTGTAGATTACACAGCTATTAAAATGATAATAAGAAACACACTGTAAGGTTTTTTCCAAGGATGTCTAACTTGACTTATATTCATCATTGTATTGAAGTTCCTAGCCAGTGCAGTAAGGTGAAGGAAAAACCATAATGTATATGAGTAGAAAAAGAAGAAATGAATTTGGCATTATTTCTGTACATATGGAAAATTCAAAATAATCTATAGATAAACTATTAAAATATATAATATATATAAAATATATAATATATATAATATTATATATTATATTATATATAAAATATATAATATAATATATAATATTATATATATATTATATAATACATATATTATATATTTTGAAAATATCAAACACCTAGGAATAAATGTTATAAATTATATCCAAAACCACTATACAAAAAAAAAACTGCTGAGAGAAATTGTTTTTTATGTATGAGAGTGAATTTATTTTTTATTATGTTCAGTTAGCCAGCATATCAAAATTAAATAAAATAAATAAGGGAAGAATATACCATGGATTATTCCTATGTTTATGGAATGGAAGAATGTCATTTCCCCCACAAATGGTGGTGGTACAAATACCACAACTAACCAATCAGTTAAAATCATCAAAATCATCAATCAAAATCACTTATTGTTTTAGTGGAAACTGACACGTTGATTCTATAACTGATATAGGAATGTAAAAGAATGAAAGAACAAAAGCTTTTCAAAAGAAACATAAGGCTGAGCTCTTTGTATTACCAGAAAGCAAGTATGAGACAAACCATAAGAGACCCTTAATCTCACAAAACAAACTGAGGGTTACTGGGGAGTGGGAGGGTAGGGATAGGGTGGATGGGTTATGGACATTGGGGAGGGTTTGTGCTATGGTGAGTGCTGTGAAAGGTATAAGCCTGATGATTCACAGATGTGTACCCGTGGGGCAAATAATAATAATAAACAAAAACAAAAACAAACCCAAAATAACAAAAGCAGAAAAAAAAGCTACAATAATTAAAAACTGTAGTATTGCACAAGCATAGAGAAATACGCCAAGAGGACAGAATGGAAAATTCAAATACATGACTCAATTCCCTGAATGATGATGAAACAAATCAAGATCTAACTGAAAAAAAATTTAACCTCTATTAAACCCATATAAAAATAATTATGGATGGATTATAGCCAAATATGAAAGGTAAAACAAGAAATCCTTTGGAAGATAACATAGAGATATCTTCAAGACCATTAGGAAAGCCAGGATTTCTTAAACAGTATCTAGAAAGAACTAACCATGAAGGAAAAGATTGGAGTAGATTCATTTAACTAGGAATTCTAGTTTACAAAATACACTATAAAGAAGAGAGTGAAAAAAGCAGGGTAGCAAAATATATTTATTTTTTAATATACCTTCCTTATGTTTCAGACAGATAGATGGGTAGGTAGATAGATATCTTTTAAAAGGGATAGATAGATAGATAGATAGATAGATAGATAGATAGATAGATAATTGAGTTTATATAAATGCATATGTTTGTGCAGATAGATAGATAGGTACCTTTAAAAGGGGGTTGAATGCTATAAGCTTGAAAACAGCATGTTGAAAAAGAAGGCTTCCAAACATCAATAAGTATAGGAAAAAGTGATCAATATCATTAGTCCTCAGGGAAATATAATTTTAGGCACCAACCTCAATTGGCAAATTTGTATATTAGATGTGATACCTGTGAATCAATAATAGGAAAATGAACTCGTAGTACAAGTGTTAGTAAAATATTAAGTAACTGGTATGTGAATTTATTGCTGGAGGGTATAGATAACTGTAAAATACTTTAGAATAATCTTTGATAAAATCTACTAAGTCTAAAGTTTTTTACACCCTTTGACCTAGCCATTCCACATCTAGCTTTGGAGCCAACAAAAATGTGTATATACCAGTACGCATGTAGACAATGAATAAGACATGAATGAGTGTTCTTAGCGACATTAATCACAATAGCCTTAAATGATAAAATGTAAATGTCCATTAATGGTGGAATAAATGAAGAATGAAGTATATATTTAAAATATTTTATATATCCATATTTATATATACAAATTACAGCTGCATAATGTATCTGATAGACATTGAGTAAAAGAGGTCAGACACAATAGTAAATGCCGTACGCTTCTTATTCATATAATGTACAAAAATAATCCATGGTGATAAAAGTCAAAATAGTCATAATTTTTGGAAGTGTAATGATGTGAGTGGCCATGAGGGGGATTTTTGAGGTGCTGGTAATATTCTATATATTTTTCTGTAAAAGACCAAATAGTAAATATTTTAGGCTTTGTGGGTTATATGATTTCTGTTGCAACAACTCAACTCTGCCCTTTAGTGTCATAGTTGCTATAGGCTATATATATATATATATATATATATATATATATATATATAATGAGTATGAATATTTATGAACATTAGAATTTGAATTGCATATAATTTTCATGTGAATTTTATGAAATGTAATTCTCTTTCTGATGTTCCCAACCATTTAGAAATGTTCCCAACCATTAAAAAAATTCTTAAATTTCAAACTGTGCAATAGGTAGCAGACCAGATCCGATCCCAGGCTATAGTCTGTTTTTTAAATTCTAGTTTGTACGTAAGTGGATATGTTCACTCTGTACTAATTCATTAAGCTGGAAACTTAAGATTGTTGCACCTTAAGGCTGTATATTGTATTTCAATAAAACTCTTCATTAAAAAGTGCTGAGAAAATCTAGGTGACCTTGGGTTTGCTGATTAGTTTTTAGTTACAACTCAAAAAGCACTATCCTTGAAAGAAAAATATTGGTAGGTTGGACTTTATTAAAATTCAGATTTTCTGCTCTGTAAAAACCTTTCTTAAGAGAATGAAAAGACAAACCAGACTGGAAGAAAATATTTGCAAAACAGATCTGATAAAGAATGTGTGTCCAAAGTATACGAATAACTCTTAACCTCAACAATATGAAAACAACTCATTTAAAAAATGGGTATAAGATCTGAACAGATACTAATCAGAGCAGATATACAGGTGGTAATTTAGCACATAAAAATATGCTCAATGTTATGTTATTAGGGGACTGAAAATTAAAAGAACAATAGGGCACCTCCTACATTATTAAGATGGCTAATGTTAAGAAAACCTGACAAAACCAAATGCAATACAGGACATGGAGCAGCAGGAGCCCTTACTCATTGATGATGGGAGTGAAAAATGCTGTAACCACTTTGGAAGACAGTTGGGCAGTTGCTTGTAAAGTTAAGTATATTATTACTATATAATCCAGCAATCATGCCCCTAGATATTACCCAATTGTACTAAGACCTCATGTCCACACACAAAAAAAATCTGCACACAAATGTTTTTAACAGATTTATTCATTATCATCCCAAACTGGAAGCAACCAAGATGTTCTTCAATAGGAGAATGGATAAACAGACTCTCGTACATTTATGCAATAGAATACTATTCAGTGATAAAAATAAATGGGCTATCAAGCCATGCAATGCCATGAATGAGTCTTAAATTCCTGTGACCGAGGGAAAGAAGGAAATTTGAAAAGGCTACATACCATATGATGCCATTTGTATGACATTCTAACAAAAGCAAAACTCTAGAGATGGCTAACAAATCACTGGTTGCTAATATTTTGGGGGTGAAGTACAGGGGAACTTATAGGATGGTGAAACTATTCTGATGATACTAAATACTTCTTAGTCTATAGGATATGTGACATTTGTTAAAATTCGCAGAACTTTGCAGCCAAAAGAATGAATCTTAATGCATGCACACTTAACAAATTATTTAGGAGGTCAAGGGGTCCCAGATGAGCATTCAGACTATGACAAAATAATCTAACTGTACTATAATTGCGTGTTAAAAACTCATTGCAGCAAATGGGGTGGGGAAGTTCCTGACATGAGTAGTGTTGGAAATGAGTGGAATCTGTAAGATCAAAGGTAAAGGGAACTCTATGTAAGCCCTGTACGCTTGTTGATAAAAATATATTCCCACAGGGAAATAACTAATACGAAAGTGCCCCACATGTATACTGGATTAAGTAAATAGATGTAAAAAGATCGCAGATGGTGGGAACCAGGTTTCTGACTGTTGGAGTGAGAAGTTACAGATAAGTAAGGGGAGAAGTCAGGGTAGGTCCTTAACCATGCTCCTTTGTTTCATGCTTCCGGGTGAATCATCATAGTGGGTCATGGGAGTATTCCTGGAAGTCATTTCAATACATGACAGTGAGCAGTCAAATTTTACAAAGAAGGGACTGTGAACGATGTAAATATTTCTGAATGAACTCAAATTAAATGTATCCCGAATTCAATGGCTTTTGAGGGGGAATCTCAAAGAGATATAGGACATCTTCAATATCACCTGATCTAAAAACAAATGTCACTGGGATCAACAACAAAACACTTGGTCCTATGAATTTTACAAAAACGTTTTTTTTCATCCAAGCCTTGCTAGAGCCTTTCCTAAATCCTTGGAAAGTCTTGTAAAAGTGTAGTTAAGCTTTAGTTTCATGGTAAACTTGTCTCTGTTGCTACTTTTTCTTATTGTGTGACTTGCCTTAGACACCTATAATGCTATCTTTGGATGAATGGATTCTTAATTTTTATTTGCCCAAATTATCAATAATTTCCTCATTAGTTAATACTTTTTATGTCCTCTTTAAAAAATATTTACCTTTCCAAAGTCATTAAAATATTTTCTTATGTTCTTACAAAAGATTTATTTCCTTTAAATTTTATAGAAGATTTGTTCCTTTTATATTTTGGTCTACAATCTGTGTGAAATTAATTATTGTAAATTGTGTAAAATGGGGTCAAGATTCATTTTTATTTTTATTTATTTTTTAAAGATATTTATTTTTTATTTAGAGTGTGTGTGATTGGGAGGAGAGGTAGAGGGAGAGGGAGAGAGATCTCAAGCAGACTCCACACTAAACATGCAGAGGTCACAGTGTTTGACCTCACATCCTGAGATCATGACCTGAGCTGAAATCAAGAATTGGTCGCTTAACCATCTGAACCACCCTGGTGCCACAAGACTCATTTTGATACATATATTGAAAATTGTAGGTATCATTCATTGAAATGCATATGTTAAAATGTGACTACAAAGCCGCATTAAAATATATTCATAAATGTATGTATTAGACTACACTGAAAGCACTTATTTCATGTATTTATAGCTATACATTGTCCTATAATTGCAGGTTTTTAAAACCATAAATATTAATACACCTACTTTTATTATCACTCAGTTTAAATTTTTTTTTAATTTCTCCTCTGACTTCTTCTTTTGTGTTTGGGATATCTAGAGGAGTATTACTATACTCTCAGTCCTTCATATTTCATTCTATTCAAAGTCCTTCTTCTCTGGCTGATTTTAATCCCATTTTTCTTTGTTTTCAGTAGCTCTACTATCATGTGTTCCAGTAAGATTTAGTTTATGTTTATTCTGGTTGTATTTGTCATGTTTCTTAAGTCTATTGCTTGATGTCTTTCATATATTTGAAAATTCTCAGCAATTAGCCCTTTATATATGGCTACTGCCTCGTTTTCTCTCATCTCTTTCTAGGATGACAATTACACCTATGTTAAACCTTTCCACTCTTACCATATGCTTCTTATCTTCTTTGTTTTCCATGCTCTTGAATATTCATACGTCATTATGTTTTCTTTTAACCTATCTCCCTTTCCCCTAATTCTGTCTTCACTGTGTCTGACAGTAACCCTGTTTGTTGCATTCATAACTTTTAATTCATATATTTTGCTTCTGATTTTTATTTCTTGTTTTTTTGCATTATCAGTTAATCTGTCAATATTCTCCATCTTGTGTTTTCATTTCTAGACCACATTAATCACAGTTAGTGCAAAACACTTACCTAATAACTTTCGTATTAGAATATCCTGAGTGTCTATTTATTCACCTGGTTTGGGTCATTTTTTTTTTTGGATACCAAGTTATTTTTCATATAGGTTCAGTCATTATATATAAAAACTTGGACAGATAATGTGAGGATCTGGACGATATGCTCTTTTCCTCTATGTGCTTCTCTTTTCTCTAGATTGTTAAACTAACAAAACATAATTGTCTTGGTAATTGTTTTATTCCACCAAGCAGATTCTTCCATATTTTGTCAAGATTTTCTAGTTGTTCTGGATGAGAAGATTGATGAAAATTTAGCTAATTCCTCATTTCTTGTAGTATAAGTAAGTTGATCTATTTTTCAAAATTGGATCTTGTTCTGGATCCTGTATTCTTTACTGATTTAGGTTTTGTTATTTATGAAGAATAATATTATTTTAATTAACACTGGTTATTATACACTTAGGTATACATGCCAAAAATGGCCACCAAATTTCTTATCTCTGTAGTCAAAATTTTTTTAAAAAATGTATTCATTTATTTGTCAGAGAGAGAGAGAGAGAGAGAGAGCACAAACAGGAAGAGCAAGCAGAGTAGACAGAGGGAGAAGCAGATTCCCTGCTGAGCAAGGAGCCCTATGTGGGACTTGATCCCAGGGTGCTGGGATCATGACCTGAGCTGAAGGTAGATGCTTAACCAACTGAGCCACCCAAGTGTCCCCCATAGTCATGATTCTTTTTAGCGTGACTTTGAAGCTCTTCCCACCCAAAAATGAAACCTATTTCTGTGTCCTTGAATCCAGGCTTGGCCTTATAAGTTTCTTTGGATAATGGAACTTTAAAAAACATGATACAAACAAAGATATGAAAAGTTCTTGTACACTGAAATGTCCTGTCTTTTATAATCACCACCATTCACCATATGATTAAGCCTGGACTATTTTGCTTAATGATGTGAGACATGGCAGTTAGCACCCTAGGTGATGTTGAGTCATCCATCAGATATTTGTCCATTCAGTCCTAACTACCTAAGAAGAGAATCATGAAAAAAAAATGCTTACTTGTTGCTTTAGACTCTCGAGTTTCATTGTGGTTTATTATGTAACAAAAGCTAACTTTTACAATAATTTGTACCTAGAAGTAGGTGGCTACCATAATGTAAACATAAAATCTTTAGCATTGCTTTGGGGATGGGTGATAGGTGAAAGCTCAATAAAGTGACCTGAGACCAGGCAGAGAAGGCTGATGAAGTTGTGAACAAACCATTAGTAGAGAATAGGAAATTTAATGACAGGAGGCTCTAACAAGATGGATTGAGGTAGTACGTGTCATGTAGCAACATAAAAATAGGCAAAACTATTCTTTTTGGTAATTAGAGGATAGAAAATACAATTAATGAAATTTAGGTAAGTGCTCTTGGCAAGGCAGAATGTGAAAATACCAATTAGCTTATTTTAGCTGCATAGGTAGATTATAGGAAGAGAGATGAGCTAAGAAGCAAGGTAATCTATAAGAATTTAGAAGAAATGGCAAGCTCTTGCTGGGTTCTAAAATAAAACTGTTTCTGATTTCTAGTTTATTCAGGCAGCAAAATAAGGTGAGGAAAGACCTCATTGTATAGATCAAATAAATGATGTTAAGACCCTGTGTAAAGATCATAGATAAATAAGATGGTGCCTAGTGATACTCTCAGCTACAAAAAAGAGCTTCCAAGATTTTCTACAGTGTTCTTATACAGTACCCTGATGAGCCAAAGAAGAGAGAAGCCTTTCTCAGAAAGAATTCTGGGTGTGATTTCACTGAATGTAGTAAGAAACATAGGAAACCCATGAAGTTGTCAAAATCATTGTCATGCCACAAGCACTGACAGTTTGAATTAAAAGGGATTGTGTTCGTTCATATTGCAAAAAGGATTCTGGGCTCTCAACTTTCTACAGATAACAAGAAGGCCAAAAACCTATTCAGCTGCATGGAGAGGCTATTATATTTAGAAAAGGAAGATTTTTCATTTCAGTGTCAAGAGTTGAGAAGATCAATATCCTTCTAGGGTGAAATAAAGTATAATGGAATAGGGAAATACTGGCCCATTTCAGTTACTACTTCTCTTTCAGGGATCCACTAACCTCTGTGCTCTCATAATATCTCTTTCATCTCTCTCTAATTCCTAACCACCCTTTGGCCTATGAGGCTTCTAGTAGGAGACTTCTATCTCCCATCATGCTTCTTCCATAAGTGATGCTTATGCACAGACACTGCTACATCACCGAAGACTAATGCTATTGCAAGCCAAAGCCAAGAATTTGGCCCTAATTCATTCCCACTTTGTCATATTATCCCATTCTTTTCTCGATACAACGAACACAGTCTATCTGCTTGAATGAAGAGGGGAGGGAAAAGTGAATTGCGTGGAGGAAAGAAAAATGATTAACATCTCATTAATAATCAAACTTGGCTTGACACTATCTATTTTCAAGTCTTGTTTTATATCTTTATATATAATTAATATAGAGAGTTCATTAATTTTTCTTATACTTTTAAATAGAGTTCCTGCTGTTTAGTTGATAGTAGGGTGTCCTTAATGTGATTGTGACTCAAGAACTTCTTAGATGAAGATACCATGTGAAAATATTTGCAAGCAAGAGAGTAAGAATTGGAATGTCATGTTTAAATATAAGTCAGGACAGATATTTTGTTAATCATCCATGAAAATCAAGAAGATTTTGCGGGTGCCTGGGTGGCTCAGTGGGTTAAAGCCTCTGCTTTCAGCTCAGGTCATGATCTCAGGGTCCTGGGATCGAGGCCCGCATCAGGCTCTCTGCTCAGCAGGGAGCCTGCTTCCTCCTCTCCCTGTCTCTCTGCCTGCCTCTCTGCCTACTTGTAATCTCTCTCTCTGTGTCNTAAAATCTTCCAAAAAAAAAAAAAGAAAGATTTTGCTTGTTTGCTTGCTTCAGAATATTTTATACATGTTTCAATGGGATTTAAGGGGAAGATATTCAGGACATGTTTTATTTTTTTTTTTATTTTTTTTTTTTAAAGATTTTATTTATTTCACAGAGGGAGAGAGGTCACAAGGAGGCAGAGAGGCAGGCAGAGAGAGAAGGGGAAGCAGGCTCCCCGCTGAGCAGAGAGCCCGATGCGGGCCTCNTTTTGCTTGTTTGCTTGCTTCAGAATATTTTATACATGTTTCAATGGGATTTAAGGGGAAGATATTCAGGACATGTTTTAAATCCATGGTTTCTGGTTGCTTTCCTAAAAGGTATTGTCTCATTTCTCCACAATTAAGAAGCCTCAGCAGTACTAAACTTTCTTACCAAGAAACATTTTTCAAATGCCTTGAATGTAAAATATAAATCCTTACTCTGGCCTACCTCTGTTTATTTTTATAGAATTATTCTTTTATTGTGAGCTAATTAGAAATGTAATTTGAGTTTGTTGTTGCCATCCATGTATGCCCTAGGCCATATTCTCACTGATTGCATTGAGTACTTAATTTTATTGGAACAGTAGGACACAATTCCTATTTTCTATTTCAGAGTCCTAGTCTGTTTACTTTGGTCCTTAGAGTTAAGATGATATGGTGATTACAGTACTCAGATGGACATTAAATGTGCGGAAACTTTTATTCCCCATCTCTTACTTTTTCATCTTTCCCAAATGCCAGATAGCAGTCTTCATTTAGATGTGAGAGAGGCTTGTGGGATCTGTCTGTCCTAGCCTGAAGATATAATGAATTAAAAAGCTGGGCTTCCTCCTTTTTCATCCAGAAGCCTCTTTTTGGTGACATTCTACTTAAATAAATAAGCTTCTGCTAATATCTTCTTGTTAAGACTCTGCAAAGTCTAGAAATGTTTGAGTCTTCAAACCACCTTCCTCAACCTCCAAGGACTATGGCACGAAGCCTTCTGAAGTGAGAAAGCCAAATAGTCTTCCCTATAAAGGATAAAAGATCTAATATCAAAAATGGATGGTAATGTTCCTGACTAGCTTGTCTAATCTACTTTCCAATGTAATTTTACCATGGCTATACATGGTTCATATCTCTAATAGCAGCTCAGATATGTAAATTTAATTCCAGGCACACAAGATGAGAGCTTCAAATGAGAATTCTACTGAAGTCTAGTTTTCCTTGGAGCAAAGGACAATAGAAATAGAGTTAATCCAGGTAAACAGATGTGCCAGGAAGTCTGCTTACTATGGCCCATCTAGAATTACTTTAGTTACTACAAATTACCCTAAAATTTAGTAACTTAAGACTACCTTTTTATGTTTCTCACAATCTTATGGGTCAGATATTAGGTTCTTTCTTGTAGGTGCAATCAAATGTTGACTGGTGCTGTGGAATTTGCTGGACCTGCAAAATAGCTTACTCACAGGTTATTGTTGGTTTTCTGCTGGGAGATCATTGAACTGGAGTGCCTTCACATGGCCTTTCTGCTATGTTGATCTCAGTGTAGGGGGACATTTTACACTAAGATTCAGGCTCCAAAAGTGACTGTCCCAGCTCATGAGATGGAGGCTACATCAGCTTTTGACTTAGAAGTCACACAACATCACTTTTGCCATGTTCTATTGGTTCCATGTGAGACACATTCTTGCCCAGATGGAAGGGGAGGGGAATTAGGATCTACCTCTTGATGCTGAAAGGCAAAGTCAGAGAAAGGATGTGGGATGGGAGTGTTGCAGTCAAATTTGGGAAATATATACCTGAAAGATAACACAAGATTGGAATCTCCAGGCAAGCCAGGAAGTTCCAGAAAAGCCACTACTGAAAGTATAACTGAAGAAGGCCCCTGGGACTCCAAAAAGCATACACAGAGGCAAAATGGAAGCTGAACATGGAGCCAGGAGGCTGGCTAATGCTTCCATGTGGCTGTTTTCTCTTTTGGAAAGTACATGAGCACCAGCAGGTCAAGAAATTCTCTTTGTCTCCCACTTCCAGTTGCACTTGAGGGTCTAACCAAGAGGGCTTTATATCAAATATCAAAACAAAGGGAAAAAAAGCACTCATTTTATCACCAGTAGATTAATAGGAAACATTGACAAAGGTTGTTACCTACAGACTAGAGCAAAGATTGTGTTTCCCTGAATATTCTGGAAAAATTAATGGAGAGAACTGTGTAGATCCTTCATCAAGTGACCAGGAACATAGCACTGTGAGTAGAGAGAAGCAAGATAAAGTATGTGACAAAGTTGCCCAGTCATGTGGTGATATGGTTTCCTTGTATTTTATTTTCAGAGGTTGTCTTATTAAGTAGTATTTAAACACTCTCTAAGTAGTATTTACAGACTCTCAATTTTCTCCACAATGGGAAAGAATGTTTTCTGTAATGCTTTAGAGACCCTCCTCCATTGGGTCACTTCACAGGCAGGAATAGAAACTTCCTGAAGACTTCTGGTCCTTCTACAACTGAAGTTGAAGAGTGAGCTTTAAAGACCATAGAAGGAATGAAATTAATGTCTTCCTGAGTGAGACACTGTTTTGGTTGTCCTACTATCTTTTTTTATCTTCAAAACAATCCTAAATGTTGATAGTATTATTCTCCCTTGACAGACGAGTATATGCTCATCTTTAAAGGATAAATTTTGAGTAAGCTTCTCACAGTTAGTGCACCGAGTCATAATTTTAAAAAAGGTGTGTAGAATGCCAAAATTCTGGTCTCCAATACTTCTCTTCAGGGCTTTTTAAGATCCCAGTGAAATTCAGAGGAAATTATCTGCCATTAATATTTTTGTTGTTCTTGATCTTCTCTAAAGTGCTATTTTTATTTTCTCCAACCTACAGAAGAAACCTCAACATAAAAAAAAACCAAGCCTGTGGCAGAAGGGAAGCATAGACATTTCACCTTGTAATCATTCTGAAACAAACCTGGGCAGCCAATCCCTGTAGTCAAAACTGTCTTAAGACAGTTTGAATGAGATAGTGCTACAGTTGTACTTCTAAGACTCCAGTTGAGAGGAAAAAGAGAAGGGCCTAAGGCCTTCTCCTTTACAGACATTATTTCTGTGTAGATGAAAACAAGTGACAACACATGACGAATGGGACTAACATAAAGCTCAGTGGAAAAATAATTTCAGGCCTGAAAATGACAAAGAATGGAAAGAAAACCTTCCAGGATTCTCTGCATCTGTACTCATGTATCAATTTATGGTATCTATAAAATTAAGTATAGGAAAATTAAATTTTATTTAGCTCTTCCAGTTATTTTATTCATTCACTAATTTGTTCATATATCCAAAAATGTGTATTGAGCTTCTACTATGTGCCAAGCAATGAAGATACATTGGTACACAAAGAAGGTGTGATCTCTGTCTTCATGGATAGTTTTTTTTCTACATTTATCAGAATGTCTGATGAGCAAGGTAACAGGAAAAGCAATTCTTGGGTACCAAGCCAGTCAAATTCTGAAACACAGTCCTGCTGTAACCAGGGCTAGCCCAATCTGAGGGCGTGATGGAGTCTCCTCAAAACAGAAGGAGGTGAATTGGGCTCAGAGGGGTAGAGACTGAAAGAAAGAAACCAAGCGTTGGAGAGAAGGAACACCCAAATCCCAACTCCAGTTTGGTGAAATTGGAGTTAATATATCAAAAGTTACCATCTATAGGGGCAGTCATTTGTTCAACACAGGAGCAGATCTCAGTGTCGGATAGAATCCCAAGACCATAGAGAACTGTCTACATTGATGCATTGGGGTCAGGTGGCAGTAGCTGGAAAAGTCAAGGCTGCCACAGGCTAGATGAGTGTTAGGTCAAGACTTTTAGCCCAGTGAGTGCTGCTGTGAGCAGAGGAGCAGGGCAGGGGGGCATTCTGGGGGGTGAATCCCTCCTGTCATGGTTTTGGGTTTGAGGAAGCAACAGCATCAAGTCCAAGTGGACATTTGGCTCCTTGGGCCAAACAGTCATGAACGCAGAGGTTGAAGACTACGTTCTGTCCCACTGAGTGGTGGGGAGAGAGCCCTCTATTTACTTCTAAGCCAGAATCTGCTTGGATCAAGGTTGCATCCCGACTGAGCCTGCGTGTCGTGAGATCTGCCTTGCTGGCGGCTGGGTGGGGCTGGGCAAGAGTTGGGAGGGGCCTCAACCTTTGTCTTTCTGAAATGGTCTTCTGTAGGAGACAGTGACTCAACCTTTGTCTTTCTGAAATGGTCTTCTGTAGGAGACAGTGCCTCAACCTTTGTCTTTCTGAAATGGTGTTCTGTAGGAGACAGTGACACTCCTTCTTCTTCTTGTCCTCCTTTTCCTTGTCCTCCTCCACTCCTCTTCTCCCTCCCTTCCTCTCCCTCTTCTTTCTCCTTTCCTCCATTCTAGTTTTACTCTCCTACCCCCCTCCCTCTCTCCCCCTCCNCTCTCTCCCCCTCCTTCCTCTCCTTCTTCAGTAGTATGCTTCTTGTCCCCAATAAATGAGGGTGACAAAAAATGATTCATTATATAGATATATATGCTCTTTATTTGGAGAATTTATTCTGTGAATCTTTTTATCAATGTCAAAAATGGATGTTTTAAGAGAAGATATTAGGCTAAAGATGGCTCCTAGGAGCAGAGTTTACCTTTGGCTCAGAGAGCCATCTTGCACTGGCCAGCTAGATAAAGCCCTAGGATCTGCCAGAAGTCTATGGGACTGGATGTGAAGTCAGAATTAGGGTTTCTTCTAGGTTAAAGTTCAGCTAGGTTTTGGGTTAGAGACTAGTTGGGATCTGGGTTAGTGATCAAGTTGTGGGCAGGATTAGAAAATCCTGCAGATATCAGAGAGATCATATGATAATTGTCTTTCTCTGATTGGCTTATTTCACTCAGCGTAATACCCTCCAGTTCCATCCATGTCGTTGCAAACGGTGGGAGGGTAGGGATAGGGTGGATGGGTGATGGACACTGAGGAGGGTTTGTGCTTTGGTGAATGCTGTGAAAGATGTAAGCCTGATGATTCACAGACCTGTACCCCTTGGGCAAAGAATAAAAATAAAATTAAAAAAAAAAAAGAAAGAAAGAAAATACTGCAGATCCAGGGTGATCTATCCTGTGGTTTGCTGAGATTCAGTCTGTTTGGACATGTCCTCAGTATGTTGTAAATGTGAGCAGTTAACCTGGGTGAGAATCTTCACGTTGTGGGGCCAGTGACTTCTGACAATAGGATAGCACTGGTGTTTTCCACTCTGACCTTGGGAGGAGATCAAGTGCTTGCTTTTGCTTACCTAATACATTTCAAAGTGTCTGGTCAAAATGTCTCAGAGGGCAGGAGAGTGATGACAGGTTTCTCTCTCTCTCTCTCTTTTTCCATAATGGTACAGGGGTCAGGGCAGGGGGAAATAATAATCCTGGGTACGTTCAGCAAANTGGTCAAAATGTCTCAGAGGGCAGGAGAGTGATGACAGGTTTCTCTCTCTCTCTCTCTCTCTCTCTCTCTCTCTCTCTCTCTCTCTCTCTCTCTCTCTCTTTCCATAATGGTACAGGGGTCAGGGCAGGGGGAAATAATAATCCTGGGTACGTTCAGCAAATGTGGATATCTGGTAGACTATTTCCAGCTGGTGATTTTTGCCATAAGGTGCATGTAGATGCCACTGCTCTTTATGCCCGGGATAAAGTCTGAAATTGGCAACTGCATGCTGCTGAGGTGTTGCTGGGACACCCCAATTCCCCAACAGGGATCTTCCTGCTCAAGAGAAGAGAGCAAGTCATTCACAGGTGGGATATGGTGTTACACGGGACAACCACTGAAATAATCAACCAGACTGCTCTATTTCCTTCTTGAAATGCTGCAAACGAGACTGCCCAGTACTCGAAGAAAGAGTTTGAGACTGGAGTGCAGAGAGGCCCTCTGTAATCATAAGTACCATAGGAAAGAGATCCGTAACAATCAAAGTCTTCACTGGGAGTAGCGAGAAAGATAATCTGATCTGCAGTGCTGATTTCTGGGGCAATGATGGCACAGCACAGAGGGGGAAGATGTTGACTGCGTCCTGCCCATGGCTCAGCATGCCTGCATCCCACCTGATGGGAGAAAGCTTGGATGTTAAATAGAGCTTATTCCTGAGTATCTTCAGCTAGCCATTGTATCACAAAACAAGTTTTCAAGGTCACAGACTCAAAGGACCACAAGAGATGGGATGAGAATCGTATACTAGGAAGTGCTGGTGAATTTGTTCAACTGAAGAACACATGTTAGTTTGAAGCCCAGCCATGAGCAGTTCTGGCAAGCTGTGGCCGTGTTTAAAATGCGGGGCCAGTATTACCATATCTTTCAAGGTTTAAGAATAGCTGTGCAGGGGTGCCTGTGTGGCTCAGTTGGTTAAGCATCCAACTCTTGATTTGGGCTCAGGTCGTGATCTCAGGGTTATGAGATCAAGCCCCCCATTGGGCTTCATGCTGGGCATGGAGCTTGCTTAAGATTCTCTTTTGATTTTCTCTCTTCCTCCACACCTCCCACCGCCACTTGTGGGATCTCAATCTCTCTCTCTCTCTCTCTCTCTCTCTCTCTCAAAAAAAAAAAAGGTATGTATCTAGAATTTAAACTGCATATCCTATTTTTAAAAAAATCATTGTATAATTTTTTTGAAAACATTTGTGTGGACAGAACCTAACACATCTGCAGTACTCTACCTGTCCTAGGGGCTAGCATTTGTAACTTGGAGCTTTGCAAAGATAATGGTTATGTGTCCTGGTTTTCCTGCTCACTCTAATCCAATCCAATTCTCTGTGGGACTCTAGGTTGGCTGGTAAGAATAGCCACAGAGTGAGTTTTATGCACAGCAAACGAGATTGTGGATAGATGACCTGGCTGTAAGCTCCTTAGATACTAGAATAATGTGACAGATTCTCATTCCTGGAGATAGTTCTATGTGACTGAGGTGTCTTATCCCTGGGGCACCAGGGACCAGCCCATCTTGCCAGATCTGAGTGTACATAGGGTCTTTGCTTCAGAATTTACAAAACGGTCATGTATGAAAGATGAGCACAATCTAGTATGTTCTCTGTAATTTCAGCGTGATCTGATCAAATCCCTCACGTCCACAGGCCAGGGTTGTAATTGCAACAGACAAGTGATCCACCATAAAGACAGGAGATTTCACAGCTTGGAGAGAATGAAGCTGAAGCCTCACGCAGGGAGGGCAGCACAAGAGGCAAAGGCTAAATATCACGTGCAGGGCCCAGCTGTGGGTTTCAGTCTCTGTGGGCTCTGGAAAACAGCTCTTGATTTTACCCATTCATGACGGCCTACTACCCTGGGAAAATGCCTCTAAATATTTCATGGGCAGCTCGGCCCCTCTCAGAGCCTCCACAGGAAGCTCAAGTCCCTCTTCCTTGTCTCATTAATGCACAAAATGTACTCGGTTTCACTCGATGAAAAATTCCTTTGTTGGAAAAGAAGAAGAGGCATTGTTGTGTCAAGAATGGAATGCAGAGCATCATCCCAGCATCTGTCTGAGGCCAGCCAGACCTCAGGGAATGGTAGGAGAGAGTGTGGGCTGCACAAGTCCAGCCGGTGTCCTTGCAGCTCAGCCTCTGTGGTCCAAGAGGAATTGGGGGGATGGCTGAACATCCTCTAAGACAGAGATCCCTGATATCCCGTGGGGTTTGAATTGCAACTGTTGAAATCTCGAGTCTAAATCCTGGAAGTCTGCATTTTGAGGAAGCCCAGGCAAGAGGGACTCATGCGTGTGCACACACAGACACACACACACACAGACACACACACACACACACACACAAACACACAGCCAGAGCCCAGGATCTGGAGTACTGCGTCGAGGAGGTTGTGCTCCATTCAATGTCCATGGATATATCCTTCAATCATGAACTAGCAGACAGGCGAGATCCATGACTGCCATGCCACCTGGCATCAACTCTAGGTATCACCCCTTTCTCGTGCAGCTCAGAGGTTGATGGACACATCCCTTGTTCTGCTCTGAGTCCCCAGCAGAGCCCCTGAGCCTGGGCAGAGGGCATGGAACTTGTCTGCTGGCTCTTCCCTTCTCTCAGTTTTTCTCAGAATGAGAAAGGGCTAGCAGCAGGTCTGGAAATTCTAGCCAATGCATTTTGTGTTTTTCTATTATGTATGTATGTATGTATGTATGTATGTATGTATTTTACTATGTCCATTTAGCCAGCCTTCAGTACATCATTAGTTTTTGATGTCATGTTGGACAACTCATTAGTTGCGCATAATGCTGATGAATTGTGAATGCGTGTCCACGTCCCTCACCCAGATTCCCATCGTGGAAAAGTCAAGGGGTCGCACTATACCTGTATGGGATCACTAAGGTCCCAGAGTAGCCCCCCAATCTGTCCCCTTCCACTTGGAGAAATAGGAGATTCTCCCCAGAGGATTCCTCACCAGGACAAGTACACTCATTCCAGAGAGCACACACCCACTGAGGCAAGAACACATCACAGAAATGTCCACGGGCCGGTGAACATCCCCTCTCTTCTCCCCCGGTGAGCCAAGTGGAGGCCACCTTATGCTGCTGTGCAACAGATCCCACGTCTCAGTGGCTTACAGTACCAAACCTTTGTGTCTCATTCATACCGCAGTGTCTTTAATGGATGGAGTATGGCTATGTCGCACTTTTCTTTATTCCAGGACCAAAAGAGAAGAAGCCCTTCATTTTTACTGCAGTGAGCTATGGAGGGTTCATTATGAGGTGTGCAGAGCCACACCGTATCTCCTGATGCTTCCGTTATGAGTGGTATCACTTCCCTATGTATCCTCCTCTCTTTTTGGCCGGGCAAGTCACCAGGCCAACTTGGGGCCACTGGGGAAGAGAAGCACAATACTCTTGCCTGAAGGAATAGTGACTGATTGGGAAGGATAGCACTATTTCACACCCATATTTATTGCAGGGTATATCCTGCCTTGTGGGAAGGAAGCATAAGCCTCAGAAAAGACTCTATTAATTTTAACCAGTATCAATTGACTATGTACCATATATTAGACATATATCGGTCTAGACCTCAGGGATCAAACAAAACAGGACGAATTCTTACTCTTATATTCTAAGGAGGAGACAGAAAACAAAGAAACTGAATATATAGCATATTTTTGATCAGTGCAATGGAAAATAATACAACAAAATTAAGAGGGAAAGAAAGTTCTGGCATATGTGTATGTGCATCTGTGATGTTTTATTTAGGGATGGGAAGCTGTTGGCTGGTTTTAAGCGGTGGCCCGGCGTGATCCTTCTGACGTTTTGAAAGCTAATGCTGCTGGGTGGGAGAGTAAAAGTGGGAGAGCCAGCTGAGGGCTTTTGCAGGGATTCGGGCTGGGGTTGGTGGTGGTTTGGACCAAGGTGGTTGTGGTGGTGAGGGGGTGTAAATAATAGTCACATTCTGAGTACATTTTGAAAACAGACAATGGATTTTTAAAAATTATTTTAAAAAAATTCTATTTATTTGCCAGTGAGAGGGAGAGCACAAGAAGGGGGAGCGACAGCAGAGGGAGAGGAGAAACAGGATCCCCCCTGAGCAAGGAGCCTGACATGGAGCTCGATCCCAGGACTCTGGGAACATGACCTGAGCCAGAGGCATATGCTCAACCAACTGAGCCACCTAGGCGTCCCAACAATGGATTTGTTGATGGATTGGTTTTGAGGCTGGCAGGAATGGAGCATGGCCACTGCCTGAAGCCAAAGTTGGCCGAGGAAAAGTGCCCTGCATGGAGGGTCTCTAGGGGGAAGAGTAGCAGAAGGTCCCTGTCTTTCTCAACACTCTCAGCTGCAGGCGCTGGGGACTCTCAGGGCGAGCACATCCAAGCCAACGTTGGCCCAGAATTGCAGGCTATCGGCTGGCAGAAACTCTGCATTTGGGGTCCAGAGGCCCTTTGGGATGGCTGGGTCTCAGGCGTTCGCTAACGCGGTGAGCAATGTTTGATTAATCACACATAATCCACAGAAAACTGGCCCAAATACAAGGAGTTGCATTCAAAAGTAAAGTTAGTATGACATCCAAAGAGCCCTGAGAAGCAACCGAATTCTTTATTGACCGCTCTTTAAGATGCACTAAATACGGATTACTTGCTAACCCAAATCCAAAATTCTGAAATCCCTTTCCTCAGTCTCTCTTCCCCTTTCATGAATAAGGGGCTGCCGCAGCCTCTCAAGCACTCCTCTCACAGTCACAGACTCCCATAATAAACCCGTGGTTAACGTGGCAGAGGCTGGTTCTTTACCACTTCCCTCTCCTGCCTCTTTGGGTCTACATTGATTTTATTTCTTTGTTTTCCTATCATGCATAGATTTCTGCCCTGTCCACAGTAGATTAACTCAGCCTTCCTGGTGGTCTTTCAGTTTTCTTCTCTACCATTGCCCAGATCAATAAAGCAAAGGCCAGAGAGTTGGGCAGGCAAACACCAAAATCTCCTCAAAGGGTAAAAGAGTTGGGAAAAGGGTGCATGGTTATCCATTACATATGCCTGCTTACTCTGCCAAGATTTGTGTGTGCCCTCAACTCTCTTTCTGTGCCAGGAGCCACCCAGGAGACCACACACTCTTCTCTGGGTCCTCACATCTGCCTGGGGTCTCTCATCAAAAGTATGCCCCCCCCATGTCCTGTCCACTGCTAAGGAATTAGACTTTGCTTCTGTTTTAACCTATTTCTCCTCCATTCTGGGACAAGTGGGTTTATTTTCCTCTTTGAGGATTTGCCAAAAGAAAAAAAAAAAAACCTCAACTGCCTGTCACTTAAACAAGAGGAGATTTATTAGATTTATCAGAAAGCACTGAGTGTGAGAAAGATAAAAACACAAGGTTAACTTCAGGCCAACAGTCTCAACTCCTGTCCAGTCAGGCCTCCCCAGGCAATCGTTTCTTGGGGCCTGCGGCAGTCTTGTTGGGTCCAGCCTCGACCCCCAGATAGCATCCAGGAAAAGGAATCCCAGGTTCCTGAGTGCCTAGTTCTATGGGCCAAAGTTGACTTTGAGCCTCGCTGGGATGAGGGGATGTGATTTGAAATGATTGCTGTCTTCTCTCACCTGTGGTGTGTGGTCTGGTCAGGGGTGTGGGGAGCTGGTTACCCCCACACCTGCTGTAAGCTACAGGGGCACGGAGGGCGGAAGTTAGCTTCAAGTGACTTGAGGACGTGGAGGGCAGGGTGTGCTGCGGCTGCCATTTTATTCCCCGGGGAACACTGACAGTCGTGAAGAGATGAAGCTGAAAGTTCTATACAAGTAGCAATCAAAGCTTATTTAGTATCTCCTTAAGCACACAATCCTCTATCCCCTTGGGCTGAAAACAACAACCATTTCCATGGTTACAGAGACCCATTTTCTAGGAAAAAATACAAAATGTTTCAAAATGAGTGGTCAGAAGAGGAAAGGCTGAGTGTGTGTGTGTATGATGTGTAGTGTGTGTATATGTGTGTGTGCATGTGTGTGTGTTTATTCTGCTGTGTGCCCTGATCCTTTCCAGTGTCCTGTTCCAAAGCAGGATTATGCATTGCCCTTATAAGATAGCAAGCTCTGTGATGACTGGCGTCATGTTTACTATGCTCACTTCTGTACCCTCTGAAGGGATCCTGCCAGAGTTAGGTGTGTTGAATTGATGGAGGCAGAGAGAATCATCAGGGTCACTATAGTTCCATCTGTTTGAATGAACACTTGCACGCTCCCTGGCTGTGCTTTACCCACAATATTAGATGTCCACAGGTGATCTAGTGCCGGAACTGAATTTGAGTTTGTCATGCCTCCTGAGATGCTTGGATTTGGACCACAGCCCTGACCCAATATAGGATAGGCTGAAAGCAAGCCTCAACTCGTGACCCACATATTTCCACCTTCATCCCTCTTCTCCCTCAGCAATAGTTTAAAGCAAGAAGTACAAAAATGGTAACAATGGAAAAATGTCACGTAAAAAGAAAAGCATTCTGAAGATCTCAGTGTCCAAGATGAAGAACGACTCTTCTGGATGTTGGGCCTTGCTTTTCTATGATAACCATTCACCATCCCCCACAAAGCTGGTCTTTAACTTTATTTCTTGGTACAATATGGACTGGGATGGGGCAGAAGCCAGAGACTGAGAGAGCGAGATATTTGCCAGGAACAGGTCACATGTCTACTTGCTTGTATGAGACACAGCGTTGCTGGAAAGAGGGATGGATGGCAAGACAAATTCACCAGGGGGTTTGGACTATCTTCCCTCGGAATGTCAAAGCATGTCAAATACAAAAGCACTGTTGAGTATCAGGAATACAGAGGCAAGGGCCAAGCTGTTCAGCAAGGAATTCTGCTGGTCACTCTGGTCTCTGTTTTTATGGAGTACGGTTTTTACATGCTTTGCCTTATACTGTCCTCAATATTTTAAACAGATATATAGTATTCTATTGTGTGATTATACTTTGCGTCACTATACTCATCCCTTATTAATGGGCATTTAGACTCTCATCCTTTGTTGTTGTTAGAAACAGTGCTTTCATATGCATCTAGCATTACAACTTGTACTATTATTTCTTAGCACAGATTTCTAAAATTTGAATCATCAGGTCATCAGTGAAGGCATTTTTTTTTAAAGATTTTATTTATTTATTTATTTATTTATTTATTTATTTATTTATTTATTTATTTATCAGAGAGAAAGAGAAGGAAAGAGAGTACAAGCAGGGGGCTCCCCAGAGGGAAAGGGAGAACCAGGCTCCCTACTGAATAAGGAGCCCAGTATGGGACTCGATCCCAGGTCCCCGGAATCATGACCTGAGCTGAAGGCAAATGCCTAACCAGCTGAGCCACCTAGGAATTCCATGGCATTTGTAATTAAAGCAGACATTGCAAAGTTACAACCTGGAATTTTATAACAATTTAAACTCTCATCAGCCAGTACATGAAAGATCCTCATTAACTCATCAATAGCAGGCATTATAATTCTTTCATAGTTCTGCTTTTCTGATATATGATGATCAATATCTAAATATTTTGTGTTTATTTTTAAAAAATTAAGGGCACTATTTTTCATATTAATTAATTCTCAATATATCTTTTTATGGAACTTTTAGTAAAATTGCTTACCCTTTTTTCTGACCGAATTGGTATTGGTGCTTTTTCTATTTGCAAGAATGTTTCACATGTAGTGGATAAGGCATTTGTGTCTGTTACACATGTTGCAAAATTTTTCTGAGACAGAAACCATGTGTATTTTTCACATGGTGGTTTTTCTACCAATTTGTACAGTGCTTGGCCCAGGGTGGGCACTCAAAAAATATGTGTTAAAGGGATGAACAGATATACCACACCATGGAATGCAAAGACCCTGCTTAACTTGCAGCCTTTTGACATTGACTTATTTACTACTACTAACCTCCTTGTCCTCCTGGGCCTGAGTATGTCTTTTTCCATCTTAGACCAAGACAATTCCTCCTTGGTAGAACCCTAGTCTTACCTGGGTGTGTGCCTCTTAGATCATCTTTGGACTTCTTATTGATATGAGTACTTCTCCCTTCCAACTTATTGATAGGAAATGATGTTTACCTAAGGAATGGTCTCCAGTGATGAAATGCAGGGTTCCTTGCATATATCAGCTTTATTCTGTTAGCAATGATTTGATCATTAAGTGAGATATTCAATGTTGTTTCTTTGGGCCTAGCTGATCATATGTGGCCTCTGGCAATTATTTGTACTTTGGTTCCTTTAAGTGAGACAGCTCCTTCATACAGAGTTAAGATTTTTCAGAAGTTGACTTAACCGTGGGGCACCTGGGTGGCTCAGTGAGTTAAGCCTCTGCCTTCAGCTCAGGTCATGATCTCAGGGTCCTGGGATCGAGCCCCACATTGGGCTCCGTGCTCAGCGGGGAGCCTGCTTCCCCCTCTCTCTGCCTGCCTCTCTGCCTACTTGTGATCTCTCTCTCTCTGTGTCAAATAAATAAACAAAATCTTTAAAAAAAAAGAAGTTGACTTAACCTCAATATAATACAGTAATCACAACATAGGTATGATAATTCTTTGATGTTAACCACCCAAACTACTAAGAAAGTCTATAATACAAACAAATGTCAAACTACATCTTCTTCAGTGGAAGAACGCTATCTTTAAAGACAATCTTAGCCTTGTTCTAACATTCTTAGGAAAAGCCAGAATTATATCATCTTCTGTCCAAAGACATGGAGCATCTTGGCACTCATAGAAGGAGAACTATGACTACTGTTCGATACTTGGAATTTAACAGCATACATAAGCTGTCATTTTTAAAGCACTGAGCTGGGCACTGGATCTCCTTGGTGCCAGTTCCCATCCTGGAGGACTGATAGCAGATGAGCCCAGCCTTCTTCTCCCCCACCCCAAATAATTTGCCGAACCCCTAACAGAAAAACATGAATTTCTAGGGATGCATGCCTTTAGACAAGGAGGCTTGTTAAAGAGGAAATGATTCTGATTAATCTCTTCATATCGTGTATACCACACTCATTCTCAAATGGTTGAGGGTGGGGAATCCTCAATGGATCAGGAAAGTGAAAATTGTTGGAATACCAGTACACTTTTTTGTCCTATTAGAAGAAGAAGAAAAAGAAGAAGAAGGAGAAGGAGAAGGAGAAGAAGAAGAAGAAGGGAAGAAGAAGAAAAAGGAAGGAAGGAAGGAAGGAAGGAAAAAGAAAAGGAAAGAAAGAAAGAAAGAAAAAGAAGGGAGGGAGGGAGGGAAGGAAAGAAGGAAGGAAGAAAACAAAGAGAAATACAACAACAACACACACACACACACACACACACACACACACACACCACCACCACCACCACCACCACCACCAAACTTCAAACTCTTCTATAAAAGAGGTCAAATGCATTCATGAAGAATCTGTTTATTTTGATTCACCCAGAAATTCTTACCTACCCAGTAGTGCCTGGAACTACACAGGATAAAGGAAAAGATAGATTTTTCTGCCTTGAGAAAACTGGAATCTGACTGATGAGTGGAGGCTTGCACATTACAATTAGAATTACATTAAAAAGCATATAAAACATGGTTCTAGTTTCAATTCCATTGAACTTGAGGACCAAGTTTTAGCACAAAATGCCTGCAAAATATGGTAGAATATAAAAGAAAATAAGTGCCTGTACCCTGGAAGTTTACCATTAAATTGCAAAGTATGTACACAGACAGGAAATGCCTGGGAAGTTCATGAATATAATAAGTTCCGTCAGCAAGGAGGGAACATGATCTTATAACAGAATGGGGCTTTCTCCATGGGGGTTAGTGAGGATAAGTGTTCTAAAACACATTTTTAAACTCAGTACGCCTCAGTTTCCTTGGCTGGAATGGTCTCTCTCATTGACACAGCAAACCAGTGGTTATCATGCCATTGCCAAGAGCGAGCTGTTGGGATACTGCAGGAGTCACTGTAATGTTAATCTCTTAGAGGTAAGAGTGGGGATGAGCAGGAGGGGACAGAGTGTCTGGATACGGTCTTGCTACTCTTAGATTAAGGACAATACCTCCTACTTACCAACCACTTAATCCCTTAGGGACTCTCCTACCTGTCTGTCTACTATTTGATCTTATTTTGAGAACTAGCTCTCTTTGTGACCTGAACCAAGAAAATCCAGACAACAAGGTATAGCAGAATTTCAGCCCGACTTACCAACAAGGATAGGAGATATGCAACATGTGAGGTGAGAAAAGCCAGGAGCAGAGGCTCTTCCAGCATGGGGGCACTGAACAGAAGTGGATGTCAGAACCTTTGGGGAAACTGCCAGGCTGAAGGAGATCAGAGCTACAGTTATATTTTCCAGCTATTTCCATGCACTCTCTATTTTTTTTCTAAATCTATCCTTGCTTTACTTTATTTTGACCTAACAACTGAAGGCAAGGACTATTAAGAATATTTTCTATTTGATCCCAGATATGATCTGATACTATGAAATTTTTTACTTCAGACAAATAAGCATACTCATCACATAGCCATATAAAAAGTTGACTTCCAGGAAAGCAAGCCATTAAAGTCAAATAAAAATCCCTTTCAAACATCTTACAAGGTTAAGTGCATGGCTCAGGATTGCGGCTAGGCAGGAGTCTGGGGGACAGGACATACAAGGGGAGACATAGACCCATATGAACTGTGGGAGATTCTAGCTAAGTAAGGTGTCATCCTACACCTTGGAAGCTGTCCAGGAGACACATGGTTACTTCCTTGCTCTGACTTCTGATCTTGCCACATTGAATTTGCCTTTCATCTTCCTGATTCTGGGAAGACGATTTTTAAGCTGATATTAAGGTATAGACAAAGGCAGTTGGAAAATCTGCAGTCACAGCATATTTATAATTTAGGGACATCCATGTATTATGCAAAACAGTTAGTTTTTTTTTCCAAACCAAAGATGATGAGTGACAACAGAAGGCTTCCCTGTGGTTCTGCTGGGGAAGAGAAAAGAGAATCATTTAGGACAGCTGACAGGGAGGGATACAAACCCCATTCCCAAGCTTCTGCCACTCATTTTCTTGCCTGTCCACCATCTCCTCCGTGGAAAGCCAGACAAGAGGTGGGCTTGGCCAGTTGGACCCTGGAGTCATATAGAAAATGGCATATCTTTCAAGGACCGGAAAGCAAATACTAAATTTATGCTGTTTGAAGGTGGTGGGATTAAATCCTGATAGGTAATTCTAAACACAGCTGTCAGGCAAAGGGGTGGGGATAGCATGAAAGTAGTATTCTTGAAAAAATACTGGAAACCTAGTAGGAGGAAAGAGTATCTTAGAGAAGCAAGAATGTTAACACTAAGGGAAATGGATTTAGGGTAGGTAGATAAAAGGTGGTCACGGAAATTTGATTTTCGAAGGTCCCATGCACCTGACTGATTGGTGATTCCACGGGATTGTAAGAGTTTAGTAGGTGGATTCAAAGGACTGGGCCAGAGAGCTCCGTCCTTCCCACTATTAAAGGCCCCTGTCTTCCTTGCCCCATGGTGTCAAATGCAGGTTTTAGGTGTCATTTTCTAGGAGGAAGTTAAGACTGGTGGGAGGAAACCCAACTTCACTGAAAAAGAGAGTAAAGGCTTGACAGTCTGTAACAACCTCTGAGCTCCCAATAATTTATATTTCGAGACATGATTTGTGTGTTTGTCTGTCCGCTTGTCCATCTAGCTTGGCTGCTGCTGCTGCTGTTACAGTGGACACTGAGCGTCCATAATCTTCAGTGTTCTTGGGGCTGAGCACAGACAGATTCCTTTGGCTGTTAATTCAGTGAAGAGGAAACAAGCACAGAAACTCCAAAGAGTGGGTGGTATGAGGCTAAAATAATATGTTATTCATGGTAAAAACCATGTTCTGTCCTGGAGCTTCCTAGTACCCCCCAAACCATATGGTCCTTGGGCCATTCCTCAACCTGGATTCTCAGACCTCACTGTTTAGGCAGCTTTAAGTGAGCACTGCTTCAAGGTCTCTGGGGTCCTGCATTCATGCTTCCTTCTGCTGGGACACTCAAGATCTTCACTCTGGCAGGCACTGTTTCCAGTGGATACTTTAGGCTTCATCAACCTTTTGGAGTGCCTTGCCCAACCGTGACCCTAAGTACTCGTCCTTTCCCTGTTATATGTTGTGCTCAGCTGAAGCGTATTCAGCCACACTCGGTGGTAAAGCTATGATCCTCTTCGCAGACTTCTGCTTTTGCATGTGAGCCTAGACAGACATCTGGGAAAGAGCAACCCATGCGTTTGAAAATACCATAAATCTCTCTTCCATTTGGTTAGCAATCAATGTGTTACTCCTTTCTTTCCTTTCTAGAAGAGTTATCTACTCCGACTACTCTTGTCCCTTCCCTCCCATTACCTCTATAGCCCACTGTGGTCTGGCTTCTTTTCCCAACACCTCACAGAAAACTGCTCTCTGGCCCCTGACCTCATCTACAGGTATCCAAGACTTCTCTGCCATGTTTGGCACAGTGGTCTGCTCCCCAGTGAAACTTTCATAATTTCCTTTTCTTAACATTATACTCTTCAGGGGTTTCCTGTGAAACCAGTGGCCCCCACTGGTCTCTCTTCCTCCACCTGTGCTGCAAACATCCACATTCTCCAGATTTCTTTCTCTCTTTCCTTTTTTTAAAATTTATTTATTTATTTGTTTGTTTGTTTGTTTGTTTGTTTGTTTATTTGACACACAGAGAGAGGTAGTGAGAGAAAGCACAAGCAGGGGGAGCAGCAGGCAGAGGGCGAGGGAGAAGCTGGTTCCCCGCTGAGCAAGGAGCCGGATAGGGTACTAGATCCCAGGACCTTGGGATCATGACCTGAGCTGAAGGCAGACGCTTAACCAACTGAGTCACCCAGGTGCCCTCCCAGGTTTCTTTCTTGTCAGTCACTGGCTGACGGTAAGGATAAACGTTGGTTAAGCATCTGTACTCTGATGCCAAACTGCTTGGCTATGAATTCCAGCTTGGCCCCTTCCATTCCTGGACAAGTTTTTAACCTCTTTGTGAGCCAGTTTCCTGCACAGCAGAAGAACAATCCCAGGACCTAACTTCCAGGAGTGTTGTAGGAATTAAGTAAATGGTTATATGTAAAGTGGTCACAGGGGAGCACCTAGTACATATATCCTGTTTTGATCACTAGTCTCTCTTCCTTTGTACGAGCTTGAACTACCATCTCCATACTCTTGAGTCTCAAATCTATTTCAGTAACTTAAAGCTCATCTCTAAGCCCTAGACCCCTATTTCCATTTTCTGCATTCCCAGATATACCAGAGGAACGTACAAATCAGCATGTCCAAAGCAAAACTCATTATCTCCTTCCTAAAACCAGCTCTTTCCCTTGCATTCTGTATCTGGGTTAGTGATGCTGCTGTCCATTGGCTTGTCATAATTAGAATTGTCGGAGTCCTTATCTATCACTCCTTCTCTCTCACCTTCCACCATTGATTGTGAACCAAGCCCTGACTATTCATCTTTCAAAATATTTCTTAAATCTTTTCATAATCCTTCTTTAAGCATCAAAGCTCCAGTTTGGTCCCTTGTCATCTCTTACTTGGACTATTACAATAATTTCCTTTCTCTATTCTTGCTCCTTTATTCAAATCTTTTTTTTTAAACAATGATCATGTTTCATTCCTATTCTTAAAAAAGAAAATAAATAACTAAACAACAGCAACAACAGCAGTACCTTCCTGGAGTCTTCGGTACGTAAAGGAGGCTGGGGCAGCCGTGCAGCCCCACCTTCTCAGCCCCAAAAACTGCCTCTAAGGCATCTGAACTTGCATTTACCACTTTTCACCTGAAGTATCTAAATCTTTGGGACTAATGGGAAAAAGAAAAAAAAAGATTTATGATTTACAGGCAAGGCATGTCCTTTCACCTATCTTGATTATTGTTTTTTTCCTTTTCTCTGACAAAATTCTTACTCAGATTTAAGGTCCAGAATAAATATGTCTCTTTCAGGGCAGCATCCAGGCCAACTCCATCCCCTGATGCCCAAGGGAGATACCCCATTCGCTCTTCTAAGCTCTGTCTGTTCTTTGTATGGACCTGGATAGTGAACTTGTAATAGTACAGTATTACTCATTTCTGTTGGTCTCTCTTAGCTGGGCGTTCTCAGTGATCTCTTATCCACTGCATCTGCCATGACTTCTGGCACACATGAGTACACACTGAATGTCTACTGATGGCATATTTCCGACGGTATTTCCTCTCATCGGCTTCCCTACTGGGGCAACCAGGTCTGGTAACTCCTTTTCCACTCAGATATCTATCTGCTTGTTTTCTTCCAAGGATCTGTGCACTGGCAATGGGTCCCGTCAGCCCCCTGGCATTTGCCTACAGCTCATCTGAGTAAAATTAATTTGGTTAATGGAAACTTTCCTAAGAGCATTCACCTTAAATCCATATTTACACAAAGCACTTTTTGGAATGTATGCTGTTTTACAGTTGTTAGAATGAGTGCTGGCATCCTTTTGGAAATACATCCATTTGGTCTAGTTTTGAGTATTGCAAGTATTTTCAGATTCAAAATCTTCCATTTATGAATTTTACATTATGTCATATGCAATTCGTCAAATGCATCCCTCTTGGTGTCCTGGCCTACATTTTGCTGTTTAGGGACAATTTTAAGAGACTTTGTGCACCTTATGGAACTATGAAGCAAATCAGCTGAAACCTGTTGGCCATTTTAGTGGCACATCATACTTTGACACTAAGACGGAAGATCATTTAGCTCCATTTCTCTATGTTATTCATCAGTCTACGTCATAAAGTAATACTGGGTCAACAAACAGGAACACACTATAAGAATTTAACCTATCACTTTGAAATTTGTTGGCTACTGCTTTCAGTATCAACACAGTGTACATTCATTAAATAAAAGTTGGAAAGCATGGCAGAAGAAAAAGAAAACTTCTTGGTTATCATTTGAAAAAAATCCATACTATTTTTTTAAGATTTTATTTACTTATTTGACAAAGAGAGAGATCACAAGTAGGCAGAGAGACAGGCAGGGGGTGGGGGGAAGCAGGCCCCCTGCTGAGCAGAGAGCCTGACTCAGGGCCTGATCCCAGGACCCTGAGATCACGACCTGAGCCGAAGGCAGACGTTTAACCCACTGAGCTACCCAGGCGCCCTGAAAAAATCCATACTATTAAGATTCATTTTCTTCCAAACTTTCTATGATCATTGTTGCAAATTTATTTAATATTTTATCATTTATCATTTATTATGTTATTTAATACCATTTCTAGTTTACATGGAAATTATATTTATTTAATATTACATTGGTACAAAGATTTATAAAATATGTTAAATGTGTATTTCCCCTTGAGGTTCATCATGTAGTTTTAGTTCATTCACATTCCCTGCCAAACAACATTCCATTTTGTAACTAAAGGATCTGGTTATGTTCTACCATTGATTAATATTATTTTTTGCTATGAGATAGATTTATTCTAGGAATATTAATATTTATCTAATGTGTGGGTAGTACTTAGTTATATATTATATATACACCTCTAATATACATCATCTAATATATAGATATATATGTTATTCAAATGCTATATTGATATATATTATCAATATATATACACATATAATGAGAAGGATCAGAAGGTAGACTTATTTGCAAATGCATGGGTCAAAGGGTATGCTTTTTTCTAGCTTTATCAGTCGATGTAAGACCTTTCTCTAAATAATATAGCATTCCAGGAGCACCTGGGTGGGTTAAAGCCTCTGCCTTCGGCTCAGGTCATGATTTCAGGGTCCTGGGTTCAAGCCCTGCATCAGGCTCCCTGCTCAGCGGGGAGCCTGCTTCCTCCTCTCTTTGCCTACTTGTAATCTCTCTCTCTCTCTGTCAAATAAATAAATAAAATCTTTTAAAAAATAGCATTCCACAAGTATATAAATACACTGGGTGTTCTGCAACTTTTTCAACATTTATATATTTTTTTAGTTAAGTCCAATTTGATTATGATTTTGTGTAATTGACATTATATTTTAAACAATTGATGTACAAGAAACTGCACATAAAGTATATAATTTTATTGAACACTTTGTGTATTATATTTTTGGATAATTGACATATAATAAATTGCACATAAGTATATAATTCGATAAGTTTCAGAGACATCTATACACCCATGAAATTATCAAAAGAATCAACAGAATAAACATCCATCAATGCCCCCTAAAAAACATTTTTTCATGGCCCTAATCCTTCCATGATACTCCCCCAGCCCTTTATTCCCCATCCCCAGGCAATCACTGATTGAGTTTCTGTCATTGTATATTAGCATGGACTTTCTAGAGCTATAAATAAATGGAATCATGCAGTATGTAATTTTTATATCAAGCTTCCTTCAGCACAATTATTTAAAAACTGCTGTTGTTTGTAAAAATTGTCCATTCCTTTTTACTTCTGAATAGTAAGTATACTATTGTTTGGACACATGGCTATTTATATTATCTATGGATCTGTTGATGTACCTTTAGATTCTTTCCAGATTTGGTTATTTCAAGTAAGTGTATGAACATTCAGATACAAATTCTAGTATCCTTATATGCTTTCATTTATCTTGGATAAATACCTAGAGATGGGATGACTAATTATAAATTGGTATATGTTAACTTTTTAGGAAAATGTAAAAATGCTTTCCAAAAGGTGCCATTTCTACATTCCCACCAGCTGTGTATAAGAGTTCCTGTTGCTCCAAATCCTTGCCAACACATGGTATGACCAGTCTTTCAAATTTTACCTACCCTAACATATGTAAATTGGTAACTCGTAAGTTTTAATTTGCAATTTCTAGAGACTAATGATGTTGAACATCTTTTTAACATGCTTACTTGCCATTGTGCATTTTTTTTTTCCTGAGACATTTTGCCCATTTTCTTATTGGGCTGTTTGTTTTCTTATCATTGAGCTTTAGGAGTTCTTTATATATTCTGGATATGATTCACTTAGCATGTATATGGTTTGCAAATATCTTCTCCCAATCTGTGCTTGTTACTTCATTCTGTTAAAAAATACATTTGAAGAGCAAAAGTTCTTAATTTTGATGACAATTAATCATGATTTTTAAAAAGATTTTATGTATTTATTTGACAGAGAGAGACAGAGCAAGAGAGGGAACATCAGCAGGGGGAGTGGGAGAGGGAAAAGCAGGCTTTCCTGCAGAGCGGGGAGCCCGATGTGGGGCTCGATCCCAGGAATCTGTGATCATGACCTGAGCTGAAGGCAGACGCTTAACGATTGAGCCACCCAGGTGCCCCCAATTAATCATGATTTTTAAACATTTTGTGGACTATATTTATGGTGTTTATATGCCACAAATTGGGTGACTTCAAATAATTGGTATTTATTGTCTCCACTCTGGAGCCTTGAAGACTGCAATCGTATTGTCAGTGGGGTTGCTTCCTTTGGAGAGCTGTTGGGGAGAATCCCTTCCATTCGTCTCCCCTAGCTTCTGGTGGTTTACTGGCACTCTCTGGTAATCCTTACCTTGTAGCTCTGACACTCTAGTGCTCTCCTTTCACATGGCATTTTCCCTGTGTCTCTTCTCCAAGGCTTCCCTCTTTGTATGTCTATCTACGTGTCCACATTTCTCCTTTTCATAAAGACACCAGTCATATTGTAGTAGGGCCTACCTTAATTATCTCTTTTTAGCTCAACTCACACTGTGAAGACCCTATTTCTAATAAGGGTCATGTACTGGGGATTGGGATTTCAACATATCTTTTTTTATGGGGGTGAGGCACAATTAAATCTGTAACAGTATTGTATTTAAGATACTTTCACCTAGGCTCAGTCAGTTGAGTGTCTGACTCTTGATCTTGTTGTGGGTCTTGATCCCATGGTTGTGAGTTTGAGTCCACATTAAGCTCTGTGCTGCAAGCGGAGCTTAATACTTAAAAATAAATAAATAATAAAAGATACTTTCACCTAACGTGAGTCACAAAGATTTGTTCCAATATTTTATTCTAGAAGTTTTACAGGTTTATGTGTTAAATTATATATATATGATCAATTTAATCTTTGTGTTTGGTTGGGAGGTATGCACTAAAGTTCTTATTTTTTTGCATATGATTATCCAGTTGTTCCACCACCACTTTTTGAAAAGATTATCCTTTCTCTATTAAATTGCCTTTGCATTGTTGTCAAAAATCAGTTGTCCATATTTCTGTGGGTCTGTTCCTTGACTCCTGATTTTGTCTATCTTTATACCAGTCTCACACTGGCTTGACTGCTAGAGCTTTCCTCAAATAGATTCTCTCTATCAATATCTCTCATTTTCTCTGAAACTCCAATAGATCTTATGTTAGACCTTTTAATTTTGTATGTTTATCAAATTTCTCCCCAAATGTCTGTGTCTTTGTTACTGTTCTTCATTTCTTCTCATTTTATTTGATCACATCCTTTCATTTTTTGACCCTGTACCTTTGTTGAATTAGCTGTTGAACTGATAGATTGCATTTTTAACTTTAATTACTAATTTTGTTCCACTTCTCGAATTTCAATTTGATAATTCAAAATATCTATTTTAGTTATATATTTTGATCATTAGTTTCATTTTTTTCCCTTTCAAGCTTATATTTTTAATTGATAATTACAATTTTGGACATTTTGTAGATCTGATTTGGCTATCTTATTTCTTTTATTCTTTAATCATGATGTATTTTTTTCTTTGCCTTTTTTAAGATTAGCTATCATTATTTATTCATTTTTTAAAATTTGAGTGTAGTTGACATAATGTTATATTAGTTTCAGGTGTTTAACATAGTGAATTAACATCTCTATATGTTATGCTACATTCCCCACAAGTATAGCTACCATCTGTCACTGTACAATGTTATTACAGTATCATTGACTATATTCCCTATGCTGTGCCTTTTATTCCCATTAATTATTCATTCTGTATTTGGGAGCCTGTGTCTCCCATTCCCCTTCACCCCCATTTTGCCCATCACCCCACCTCCTTCCCTCTAGCGATCATCATCAGTTCTCTGTATTTATGGTTCTGATTCTGCTTTGTGTTTGTTTGTTTTTTCATTGGTTTTGTTTCTTAGATTCCTCATATGAGGGAAATCATATGTTATTTGTCTTTCTCAGTCTGACTTATTTCAATTAGCATAATGCCCTCTAGGTCCATCCGTGTTGTCACAAATGGCAAGATGTCTTTTGTTTTCATCTTTAACCAGGAAATCTCATTCTTTATGTAATGAAATTCTTTTACATTTATTTTGAATTTTCTTCTCAGCGCAGATTTGTCATTTTTTTCTATCAAACTTCAGGTTTTCTGTATTTTTTTCATTTTCTAAAATGAAAAAAATTTAAAAGATTTAATTTCTTTTTTTGACAGAGAGAGAGAGGGAGAGCCTGAGCAGAGGGAGTGGGAGAGGTAGAGGGAGAAGCAAGTTCCTGGCTGAGAAGGGAGTCCAAAATGGGGCTAGATGCCAGGACCCCAGGATCATGACCTGAGCCAAAGGCAGACTTTTAACCAACTGAGCCACCCAGGCACCCCTTTTTTTTTCATTTTTTAAACCAACGTCATTGATACATGTAAGAAGAATTTCTGCTGTCTTCATCAAGAACTTTAACCAGTTTTCAACAATTAAGTTTGTTAGGCCATCTACTTTTTAGACATCCAAAATAGAAACATCTAGCCTTTGGTTTTTTATATAACAATTTACCTGGTGACTCATGTGCCAGGAATACAATGATATAGTTAAGACCTTCCTGAATAGGCACATAGCCTCTCTCTTCCCTAAATGTCTTATGTTACCACTAATGTTGCTGGATACCCTGAAAATATCAACTTGGAGATTTTTTCATGATAAATAAAGCAATAATTTAATAAGAGTATTTTCCAAATCGTTATTGGTCCTTCAAGTTTTTATTGTACATGTGATATTTATTTTAGGATAATCAAAATTGTCTTTTTTCCCCCTTTGTCATCTCTTCTATTGAATTGTGGCTTCAAAGGTCCTCCCTACAGAAGTTGAAGAAATATACACTTCTATATTTTTAGAGAGCTGTTGTTTTATTTTTTAAACATTTAACTACTCAGCTATCAGGAATTCATCTTTTTGTATTTGGTAAGTCTCAGAGCAAATCCCTGTTTACAGCCTCCTGAGGAAGGAGCCATTGTGATTCAACCCATTTCTTTCTTCTTCACAGTCCTGATTATTCATTCTCCTCAAGGTTCAACAGAAAGTAAGACAAACGTGCACTCTGACGTAATTGTTGTTTTGCTCATTATTGAAAGATACTGCCACTTCGCATGCATTTACTTTACTTCCTCTAAATACCTACAGTCTTGATTATTACATTGAAATTCGCTTTTGGTTTGAAATGCTTAAAAATAGGCTAGATGGAAAAAAATACACCTAAAAAACTATAAAAAAGAAGATTCTCATTACCTGTTCTAAAATCAGCCTATCATATAAGAAATAAATTTGATGCACAGGCATCTCAAATGAAAGTCTCATTTAACAAACTATTATTAGAATTTAGTAGAACTCGTATAGGCAAATTGACCTGGAGCCTGAATTCTCAGCGTCTCCCAGGGTCCACAAATACTCTTTGACTTTTCCCTCAGGAAGTGGTTTTGCTAAGTCCCATCTCCATGAATTTCTCTTTAAAATCCCCGTGACCTGTGAAGTGTTTGTCCTCTGTGGTAGGAGGCTGGTCATCCCACGGTCTGTGCTGATGCTACACCTGTGTGTCCAGGCTTTGGCAGCCATCTCTGAGAACCCTATTTCAGTATTTGATGCATAGAGCATTTTCAAATACAAGTTGCCTAACAGATTCATATTAATAGTAATAAAAACTATCCATATGTTGATAATAGTTTTATGGAAAGTTTCCAGATCCCCCAAATCAAAGTAGGTTAAATTATTTCATGGGAAGTTGCTAGAGTTAATCATTTTGAATAATGCCTAATTTTATGATTTGATTTTTCTTTATTTATTAAAATGAGAATTAGGAATTGCTCATTTAGTTCAATTCAGTCCACTCCGCTCTAGCTACATAGGCTAACGCAAAGGCTCGGGTTGTTAGACTTGGGGCCTGTGGCTCTAGCCTGACAATTCCATGGACAGGATCATTGGTTGCAGGAGAGCCCGTCTGATGCCTGAGGAATGGATTCTGCTGCCACCAGCGGGGACATCTTTTCTTCCCACCTCATGTGGCTTGGCCCATTGGTGGCTGGGCCCTTGTGCTAGGGCTTCGCTATTATGTGGGTCTAGGTTCATTAGGAAACTCCTCCTTTATCTATACAGAGATTTTGTTTTTTAACTTTCTTCACATGAAGGGGTTTTCACCCCCTAAAGAGCTCTCTTGTCTATCTACTGTCATCCATGCCCATCACTTCTGTCTTGGTTGAGGCCTTTTCATGGGAACTTATTTCTTTGGGTTATAGTTTACTGGTCTCACCCATGACCTGTGTACCCCAGTCAGACTTGAATGACTCTTTCTAAGTCAGAAATGTGCATGTGGCCTTCTGCTACTGCCTTCTGGAAAAAGTTAGATGCTTACATAGTGTCCACGTCTCCTGCAACCTAGACTATGCCTACCTCAGCAGCCTCTCTTCTTTCCTGCTAGTTTTCACAATCCATGCTCCAGGTAGCAAGACCAAACTGTCCCTGTTTTCTGATGTTCTCGTCCTTTTGTGAAGGAACCCCACCAGCTCCTCTCTCCAGTGACTCTCACTTATCAAACCTCAACTAAATATTGTATCTTTGGGGAAACCTCCTCTTTTGCCCAAGGTGGACTTTGTCTCTGTTTGGTGACCTGTGTGTGCCTTAGTCATGCATCGGCCAATGTTGTCTTTCCTTGCCTGTGCCCATCCCTTGACATGGTGTGGGGTAGCAGTTAGCAAAGGGAGCTTTAGAGCTAGCCTGAATTCTTATCCTCACTGTGCTATGTACTGGCTGTGTCATCCTGAGCAGATTGTGTGCTCTCAGCTTCTGCCTCATCTTCCTTGTCTGTACAATAGGGATGCTGTTGCATGCAACTCAGGGACATCACCTGCTCATTAACTAGAAAGCAGATAAAGTACTGCAGAGTTTGAAACAGAGTAAACACCCAATAGTTGCTATCTTTTGTTAATATCAAGAACATCATTAAATGAATTAGATACATATTCTGTGTAAGACGATATAAATCTCTAGCACATGACTGAACAATGCCACTGTGGCTGAGAATATAACAATTTATCCAGTTAATTGTCATGGCAGAATTGTGAAGGAAGTGCTACTACTATTATTATTCCCATTTACATACAAAGAAATAAGGCCTACAGAGAGGTTAATACAAATGTTCCAAGTCATAAGACAAATCTATGGTGAAGGGGGATTTGATTCTGTGCAGCTGACTCCATAGCTTTCACTCTTAATCACTATTGCAAACCCTCCCCAAACACTATGTTGTTTCCCCAATGTATATTTCTTGAATTAATGAATTTTAAAAATGATATGTAGATTGCCTCTCTCTAGATTATATAGGTCTAGATACATACAGTGTGGGAGATTATAAGAATGTCCTGACCCAAAAGATCATTAAAACTTTGCAATTTCTGAAATTCATTGTGTTGGCTATGGAAAACATTGTAGTCATGGACATGGAGTGATGGCTTGAGGATATGATAGAAAGAAAGATGTGCATTATAATGATCCTGGATAAAGGTCATATGCCCTGGGAAAAGTGACAGAGAAGTGTTAACAGGAGAGTCAGGAGACCACATTGTGTAGGGAAGCCAGACCTAAGGATAAGGCAGATCGTCTTTCTTATTCTGCCAACTCTTAGCTGGCTCATTCAGTCAATAGTTGATCCATATCTATTCAATGTTTGTTACACTCCTGGTGTGTTCCAGGAACTGCTATTTCCTTTGTTCAAAAAAAATTATTTATTTATTTTAGAGAGAGAGAGAGAGGGAGTGCATGAGTCAGGGGAGGGAAAAGAGAGAAGAGAATATCAAGCAGACTCCCTGCTGAGCAGGGAGCAAGAGGCAGGCTTGATCTGGGGCACCATTCAGGGCTCCACTCAGGTTCCACTCAGGGCTCAATCCCATGACCCATGAAGTCATGACTTGAGCTGAAACCAAGAGCCTGACGCTTAATTGACTGAGCCAACCAGGTGCCCTATACTTCTGAATTTCAACTTGCTCTTAAATAAAATTATCATGGTATCCAAGATCTATAAAGTACTCCTCAAACTAGACACCAAAAAAAACAGATAATCATGTCAGAAAATGGGCAGAAGACATGAAGAGACACTTCTCCAAAGAAGATATACAAATGGCTAACAGACACATGAAAAAATGTTCATTGTTACTACCCATCAGGGAAATTCAAATCAAAACCACATTGAGATACCACTTTACACCAGTTAGAATGGCCAAAATCAATAAGACAGGAAACAACAAGTGTTGGAGAGGATGTATAGAAAGGAGAACCCTCTTACACTGTTGGTAGGAATGCAAGCTGGTGCAGCCACATTGGAAAACAGTGTGGAGATTCCTCAAAAAATTAAAAATAGAGCTACCCTATGACCCTGCAATTGCACTACTGGGTATTTACCCCAAAGATACAGATATAGTGAAAAGAAGGGCCATATGTACCCCAATGTTCATTGCAGCAGTGTCCATAATTGCCAAACTGTGGAAAGAGCGGAGATGCCCTTCGACAGACAAATGGATAAAGAAGATGTGGTCCATATGTACAATGGAATATTACTCAGCCATCAGAAAGGATGAATACCCGACCTGTACCTAAGATGGTGGAGGAATAGGTGACCGATTATCATCAGGTCCCAGGAATTCACCCAGATAGCTATCAAACTATTCTGAACACCTACAAATTCTACCTGAGATCAAAGAGAAGAAGAGCAGCAATTCTAGGAACAGAAAATTGACCACTTTCTGGAAGTTCCAGGTCTCTTCTGAGTAGGTTAGTGTATATTTCTCTGGGGTCATTGCTACCCTTTAGTATTTGGTTCTCTCATCCATCT
>LNAC01000934.1:428969-476479 GCA_002007465.1 Ailurus styani
TATATATATATATATATATATATATGGAGAGAGAGAGAGAGAGAGACTCCATACACCATTGGGAAAGAGTAAGTGAAGGTTGCAGAGAGAGGCCAGGAGTGTTCTGTTAATGATGACCTTCCACATGGAAGGAAGAGAAGGGATGGAGAATAAATGCTGGCTCCCTCTCTGTTATAGAAAACACCCCGAGACCCTTATCATGTCGTACCTTCACTTCCTCCACCATTTCGTTTTAAAATGATTCCTTTGATAGTGTGTCAACTTTTTCATATCACCTCTGCTGTTCAGCATATCGCATATTCTTTCTTCCTCCCGTTTGCTCTGGTCACTGATACTGATGCAGTAGCAGCTTTCTTGGAGTTCCAAGTTCCCACATTTCCATATCTGGCTTCCCTTTTAGCCACTGTCTTCTGCCATTAGCCTTCCAGCTGAGATATTTCTGTACCACAGGCATTTAAGATAGCTTACTAAGAAGACCCTGTGACTTTGGTTTTTTAATTTTATTTATTATATGTATTTTACTTCCTTTGTATCCATGCCCATTCCTCCTTCCATGTTCTAAGGGACCTTTTCTTTATTGTCTGTTTACCATTTATTCTAGGTGTTTTGTCATAATTCTTCTTCCTTTACCCTCTTCCTGCTCCATCTCACTGTATAAAATGTTGGTATTCTCCAGAGCACCATCCTCAGCTTTCTCATTCTCTCTCCCTTGTAAATGCATGATTTTAGCATCACTCATAAAAATTTGAAAATTTAGATCTTCTTTTTTTTCAAGATTTTGCCTATTTATTTGTCAGAGAGAGAAAGAGAGAGAGAGAGCACAAGCAGAGGGAATGACAGGCATAGGGAGAAGAAGGCTCCCTGCTGAGCAAGAAGCCTAATGCAGGACTGACTCTATCCCAGGACCCTGTGATCATGATCCGAGCTGAAGGAGGAAGCTTAACTGCCTGAGCCACACAGGCATCCCTCAAAAATTATATCTTCTAACTTAAGCTGCACGCGCGTGCGAGTGCGTGCACACACACACACACACACACACACACACACACACACACCTGTGTTTGTAGGGCCTCGTGCATATTTATACCTGGCTGTCATGATGCTATTTCAAACTCGACAAGACCCAATCCTATTTTTCTTTCTATATTTGTCTCCATTAATATCATTAGCATCTGTTCAATTAAAAATTTTAGCATCATCTGCAGTGCAACTTTACCTATCTTACATATCAGAGGTTTTATCATAATTTGATTAAAACTTTTTAAGCATTCTGTATTACCTAAAAGATAAAAACAAAATCCTTGAAACTTCAAACACATCTCTCTTCTTAGCGGTCCTCTGATAGTTAATTTTATATGTCAACTTGGCTGGCCACGGTGCCTAGACATTTGGTGAAACATTATTCTGAATATTTCTGTGAAGGTGTTTTTTGAATGAGATTCATGTTGCAATTGTTGGAATTTCAGTAAAGCAGATTATTCCCTATAGTATGGGTAGGCATCATCTAATAAATTGAAGGCATGATTATAACAAAAACTGACCTCCCCTGAGCAAGAAGTAATTCTGCCAGTAGATAGCCTTGGGTCTTGAATTACAGGCTGGGTTTTTCTCTGGGTCTCCAGACTGCCAACCTACCCTGCATAGTTTGGATTTACAAACCTTCACAATTGTATTAGCCAATTCCTTAAAGTAAATCTCCCTCCCTCCCTTTCTGCCCCTCTCTCTCCCTCTCTCTCTCGGTTCTATTTCTCTGGAGAACCCTAATACAGTATCTGATCCACTACCTTTAAATGAGTTCATTCACATTTTGAATATTTATTGAAGAAAGGAAAAATCAATAAGATAAACAATCGAATAAGAACAACCAAATCAAAAACAACAAACAGAAAAACAATTCAAAGGAACCACCATCACAAACCTGTGGTATAACCGTATCAAAGCCCCCATCATTCTGGATACATGAGACATTTTTTAACACCTTTGTGCCAGAGCACGTACTCGTGTCTCATCTTGGAAATCTCTTCCATTTTTCTTTGCCTCACTTATCTCAGTTACTCTGGGTAGATTTAGATGTGACCTCTCTGCTCTCATAACATTTGGTCCCTATTCTATTTGGACTGTTCCCACACTGAGTGATAATTATTTACATCTGCCTTTCTCCCTGGAGTTCACAACCCTAGCGCCCACTGGGTCCTCAACCAATCTTTGTGGAATGGAGTATCTTTAATGTACAGGTAATTCCCCCCCCCATTTAACCCTTCCTGTATGCAGTAGATGTAATAAAAAAAAAAATCAAGTCCTGCACCCTCCCCACTGAGTCCCTGACATGCAAGCATTATGACCTCAGCGATTCCTTCTGCATTTAGAGCGTTGGCCTCACTTCCAGCATGAAGTCCAGGAGACAGAGATGGCTCCATTGGCACCCAAGATCACGCAGCCCATGGCCATCTCTTAAGGACTCATGATCTACAACCGCAACAGCTACTGTTGAGCACAGGCAGGAGAGATTTCAGAGGAGGTTGCTGCTTTGTGCTGGCTTGAGAAACAAGTGCAGAGATCATCACATTGATACCATTCCTCTCTGTACATAGTGGAGAAGTGGCCAGATCTCTTAATTTTAGAGCATGGGGGACTCCTTGAAGGCAAAGGCTGTTATCTCTTCCTCTTATGACTCCCTACTATGTACAAAAATAAACAGATGTATAATTGTTACTTAGTAGCTGTCTGTAAATATTGTCTTGAGTTGATTGATATGGTAGAGGCATCTTGGTCTAGGAGACTGGCTTTACTGAAGTAAAGTAAACATAGATGATGAGTTCTGAGGGAAGTTAGGAAGGACCTTTTTCTTCCTAAGAGCTGCATCTATAAAATTGCAAGTTATTACCTCATCAGACTTCATAGGAGTTAGCCTGAGAAATATTAATTTAAATTTTGACTTTACCATTACTACTGGTATTGGGCAATTATCTTACCTCTCCACTCTCAATTTTCTCATCTGTAAATTTGGTCTCATAAATCCCTCTTCACAGCATTATTGTGAAGAGTATTTGAATTAAAATACGTCAAAGAGCCGATCACCAGAAGTCCCTCAATAAAACGGCTGTTGATTTTGAGTCTTCGCCACCCTCTTTATTATAGGCAATCACGATCCTTTTTTTCCCTTCACTCTCCATGCTATAAACCTTGCCAAAACACTCAGACTATATTAACCCTGCAGTAATAAAGAAAAACAGCAAGCTAATCTGGGAAACTTCCAATAGCAAAAATGTCTATTAAGATTTGAAAATGGGATAAAAACTATATGACCACAATGGCCTCTTTGGGTTTTGCTTGGGAACCAGAGGTGAACATCCCATTTCCAGTTCCTGCCTTTTGTCACTTGCTTCCAGAAAAGACAATTTAAGTGCCAGTTATTAGAGCCTGTCAATGAATTTCAGAAGTGAAGCAAATCTCACCGAATTGACTGACAGCTACAGATTAATTTTGCTTTCTTTAAACAACGAACCAGCCTCATGTTTGTGCAGTTGACTGTGTGTGAGCTTAGTGTGTGTGCCCTCTTGGCCCAGTGCAGCATGGTGTGGAGTGCAAATCACTTTGCTTTCACTCAGTTTCTTAATGGAGAAGATAGCTCGTGAACAGACATGGAAGCGATAGAGGATGATGGTTCCGAGTTCTGCCTGTTGAGAAGCACACAGCCCTGCTAGGGGACATTTGCAGCAGGAATGGCCCCACACGCACACGGGGCCCACTCATTTCTATTTGTGATTCTTATTACACTCATTCAGCAACATTTGACCGAACTCTGTGTTAAGTGCTGGGGATGAAAAGAAAATGCCACTCAATCCCTTTTTATAAAGATGCCACAAGCAAAGAGCAAAAAGAGACACCAGCAAGAGCCATCTGTTATATCTGTAGCTGTAATAGGCAGTAGGAACATGAAGAAGAGAGTTATTTGTCTTATGGGCAAAGGTTGGGAAGTGGTGACCAGTTGAACGTAAGAAACGCTTCCCCCAAATGTCACTTACCTGTTGGTGTTTCTTTCCTTTTTAAGGGAGGCGTAACAGACACATGTTCATTGGCCAGCTGAGTGCATTTTTTCATATGTACATGCCCATGGAATTACCACCCAGATTTATGTATGTATGGGCCTGTGTGATTACCACCCAGATCAAAGTCTTGGATGAGGCACTTCTATCTCCCAAGTAGGCTTCCTTGTGCCCCTTCCGAGTTAACTCTCTGCACCTCCAAGAGGTAACTATGATTTTATCACTATGGACCTTTGCCTGGTTTTGAGTTTCACAGAAGTGGATTTTATGTGGTATGTTTTCTTTTGTAACATTTTTCTTTAGTTCGGCATTTGTCTGTGAGATCCCTCCATGTGTCCTGTGTACCTGTGGCTCCTTTTTTCACCCTGAAGTCTTCCATTATAAACGTTGGTATTTGAAGGGTGAGTACACGTTGCTCCTCAGTGGACATATGGGAGGAGGCATAGCATACTTTAAGCATGGTATATTTGGAGGGTAGCTGTAAGGATGTTATAGGGATTTGGGGGTTCATAGAGGAGATTGTACTATAAAAAAAAGACCCGAGCTACACTGGGAAGGATGCAGAATGTACCGGTTTTTTGTTTTTGTTTTTTAAGATTTTATTTATTTATTTGACACAGAGAGAGAAAGTACAAGCAGCAGAGGCAGAGGGAGAAGGAGACTCCCCACTGAGCGGGAAGCCCCATGTGGGACTTGATCCCACGACTCTGAGATCATGACCTGAACCGAAGGTAGCTGCTTAACGGACCGAGCCACCCAGGCGCCCATAGAATGCACTGTTTTTGTAGATCACCCCCAACAGATTTGGAGGTAAGCAGGAGATGTGGTATGATCAGACCTGTGTTGGACCCATTATTCTGATGTAAACATGATGAGTGCATGGAAACAGTGAGAAACCAGCATTAGGGAACTAGAAGAGAGACATCAGAAGAACCCAGGGGGCTTCGATTTGGGGTCAAGGAAAGGAGAGATGTGGAATAATCAGGGCAGATGGAAATGTTCAGAGGTGGGTAGGAGGGCAAGGGAGGATCAGATGCTGAGCTCTGGCTTCTGAGACAGAAGCTGCTGAGGAAACAAGAAATTAACTCCCACTCTGGACATTTATTGGAAACTGGGGTGTGAGTGAGGGTGTCCAGGTTCTGCGGGGACACCTTCCGTCCTTACCCTCCCTGCACCCAAGTGACATCTCCCCTGACCTACCCTTACCTTACTTAGCAGCACAGCCCTTAAGAGAAGATGGATCAAAACACCCCAAGGAATTATGCACATTTAATTTGCATCTGGCTCTGAATTCCCATGCCTGCTTTTCTGTCATTTTGCCATTTCAAAGAATAACATACCGGGGCTTTTTCTTCTAGCCCTGTGGTGGTGCCCTTTCTGAGAGAATAAATCCCAAGTAGTGTTGCCAAGAGCCAGTGACATTTGCCATGTTTGAAAAGGCCTTATTTTGAAGAATGATTATTGATTCTTTTTCACATTTCAGATCATTCCTTTGATGCTGCCTTTCACTGGCCCCGGTGAGCAACCCTCAACCGCGTTCATGGCTTTTTGACACAGCAGTTCACCCGGAAAGAACGCAGTGTTCTTCCAAGTGGCACTCACCCTGAGCCCAACCACCGCAACAGGCACTGTTTCTCTGAATATTTCATCACACAGAATGCTCCTCCGGGCCTCGCAAGGTTGTGGAAAGTACGTAGATATGCTTCTAGATAGGCAGGATACTGATGGGGTGTGTGCAGGGAGGAGTCAGAGCCAGCAAGGCACTCAGTAGGATGAGTGATGGCAAGTTCGGGGCAACATTTTTACCATGGGGCTGCAATTTCCAGAGAGAAGTTGAATCGGAAAGAGAGGGTAGCAAAAAGGGAGTAGTGGACCAGGAGAAAATGATAAACAATCCACTGAAATTGCACACAAAAGAGTGACCTCTAAGGAATAAATATTTATCATTGGATGTCCCTGCTACAGAGGAAGGCCTCGATTTCTGATTTTGAATCAGAAAGCCACTAATTCACATAGCTTAGGAATCTTGACATCACCTAGGAGAGTTAGAGGTGAAATCTCACATTCAAAGGCAGTGGTTTTGTGAGCCTAACTGAAGCAGTTAAAAAGAAAGAATGAGGCTTGGAGTCCAGATAGGCATTCTGCATATTGTTGTTTATTCTTTATTACATTTGCCCCTTGATGTTATGTTGCTTTTAGGGTGTTGGCAAGGAGAGTGGACAGGATGCTGCATGTCAATGAACTTGTAGGACTAGGAAAGAACTTTTATCAAATATTGATTTAATTCACCTATGGAAGGATAAGGCTAACATCCCAGATGTTCAGAATATATCTCTATAGTATAAATATATATGTTAAATTACATATAGTACTTACCTTTTGGAAGGTAACATCTTACATTGTGGATGAAGTATTCAGCATAATGCATAGAACAAGGTGATTATTTTTTAAGATTTTATTTATTTATTTGACAGAGAGAGAGAGAGAGAGAGCACAGGCAGGGGGAGCAGCAGGCAGAGGGAAAAGGAGGCTCCCCGCTGAGCAGAGAGCCTGACATGGGGCTCTATCCCAGGACCCTGGGATCAGGACCAGAGCCAAAGGCAGACACTTAACTGACTGAGCCACCTGGACTCCCCTAGAACAAGGTAATTATTATCTCACATTTTCCTTTAGACCAACTCTCTATAGTGGGTGTGGATGCTTGTGTTTTAGACCTGAAGTTCCAAATCTGTACTCTTAATGACTCTACTGCTCCACTACCCTAGGTTTTTGTTGTTGCTGTTGTGGGTTTTTTTTTGAGTTCTATTTATTTATTTGTCAGAGAGAGAGAGCAAGCACAAGCAGAAGGAGTGGCAGGGAGAGGGAGAATGTGGGCCTCTGATCCCAGGACCCTGAGATCATGACCTGAGCCAAAGGCAGATGCTTAACCGACTGAGCCACCCAGGCGTCCCTACACTAGGGTTTTTAAGTAGAGATTTTGTGAAATCAATTTAGCACAGGGTTGAAACGTGTCCACAAAGAATGGACAACCCTGTGGCACTCCATCCTTCTCTGGATACCCTCTTTCCTTATGCCAGTGCCGTCATGGATCCTGATACTGTGTCAGAATTTAGCCTCTCCCTTACAGAAATTCATTCACTCATTTAAGAGCCTCCAATGGAGTTTGCTGTCTCCACGGGACTGAGGTTCCTGGGCAAGACTGTAGGGTACAAGGACAGGACCGCTAATTCAGGTAGCTTCTAGCAGATGATAGGAGTATTTTCCTCTTTAAAAAGCTGTAGCTTTCCATTTCCTATTTAATGTTAGAACAAAATACTTCCATTTATGTTTCTGTATCAGCCTTTATACTACCTTTTCATGGCTGCTTATGTATTATAACTTACAGCTTACTATAGTCATTCTCAAGTGTTAATGTATATTATAAGCACACAATAAATTGGTCTAATGTGCAATTAATCCAAGCCCAGCTCCAAACTATCTCAAATAGTCTCTAGATGATGTAAAAAAAAAAAAATAACAGTAGTAACTCTGATTCTGAAGACCATCATGGTCTTAATCAGTTTGAACCCTACCTTCAGCCCTGGAACCAAGAACCTCCTATGAGTGGACTGGGATCTGGTTCTCCAAGTTCTTGCTGCTTCTGAGAGTTACTAAGGGCTTTATTTGCCTGCCTGCAGTTCATTTGCTTCATATAATTTGGATGATTAGACGTATGGCTTTCTGGCCTGTGTCTCAGCAAAAGTGCTGACTGTTGCCCATATCATACCTTCGATGCACTGGGGAAGAAATAATGAGCTTACACATGATGACTCTCTGGTCCCCAATGTTCATTACAAGGGCATGAAGTCAAGGAGCCAAATGTCAAAAACGAGGAAGTGTCACAAATTAGTAATTGGTAATATTACAGAAATAGTTATTAGAATTCCAAAGTGTGGCAAAGTTGAAAACACCAGAGAAATTATGTGAGTAGAACAAACATGTGCCAGTGATAAATCTTGTCATATATTAAACACAGAGCTGCCACTTTACAGGATTCAGATCCCACTCACCCTGTCAGACTTGGATGACTTCAAGTTCTCAAGAACCTTTTAAAAATGTATGACTTTCTTTCCTTTTAAAAAAAGATATTAATTGAGACAATGTTAACTGCTGTGATAATTACTTATAAAATTTCAATGCCTTTAGACAAGAGAAATGTATTTCTCATAATGAAACAGTACAGTGTGGATGTTCCTGGTCAACAAGTGGCTTTTATCCAGATGATGATTTGGAATCAAGACTCCTTCCAACCTGTGGTTTCCCCATCCCCTCAGGTTGCTCACAGAATAGCCAACAGATGTGGAAATAGAGGAAGAAGACAGCATCCCCACTTCTTAAATGTTTATGCCCCAAAGTAACAAGGAGCACTTCTGCTCATTTATCCTTGGTGAGACTTGATCATCACATGACCTCATCTAGAGTCAAGAGGCCAGAGAATTGACAACTGTAATCCCTGACTGGGGATCAGCTTTCTATGGCAAAGCTGGTTTGTTTTTTGTTTTTTTTTTATTCCTTGTTAGGTAGTTCCAAATCTTGAGACTAGCTTCAATGTGAAATTCCCTTTTATATGCATATAATACATTTGTTCTCAACAATGATGGAAATTGGCCAAGAAGTTCTTTCTCCTAAATCATCTCTTGTCTGAATGAATCCTGCCTTGTCAACATAGCTATTTAGCCATGGTTTTCTCTCAGATGTACTGCTTGAAATTTTATTATAAAATGAATTCATGTAGTAATAATAGTTGACTCCTTGAACATTTCATTTTTAACTTGTTTTTTCCTACTAAGTTTTTCAGAGATTATGTTCTAAAGGGAACAGTACTCTCCCTGGTACAACGTGATCTTCAACAAGGTTTAATCAGAAATGAAAAGTGATTATGTAGAGTTTTAGAAAAGATTTTGTTTTGCAAATGTAGAGGACAAACCACATCTGAAACGGAAGTGTTGGAGAGGCTGGGCTCTAAAGGAGCTAGGTATGTGGGTCCTAATTGAGTGTGTGGACTCCTGGGGCTGGTAGAACGCGATGTGTTGTAAATTTAGATGTGAAGTCTAAGTGTCTGCCCAGACCACATGTTATGGAATATTCTCTTTCTTTCGTAATGCTGACTGGTAACTAGAATTTCCTAAGGTGATGATTATCAGATCCTGCTGAGCCCTCCCTGAAGGGGAGATACTATCCGTTATTTTTTTTTTTTAAGATTTTATTTATTTATTTGACACAGAGAGAGAGATTACAAGTAGGCAGAGAGGCAGGCAGAGAGACAGGGAGAGGAGGAAGCAGGCTCCCTGCCGAGCAGAGAGCCCGATGCGGGCCTCGATCCCAGGACAGTGAGATCATGACCTGAGCCGAAAGCAGAGGCTTTAACCCACTGAGCCACCCAGGCGCCCACTATCCGTTATTTTAAACAATGTAAGTGAGGATCAGATTTTGGTTCTATTTGGAATGCCGGCAGCTCTCCTGGGAGATGCTGTGTGATGCCACAGCTAGAATGATAACTTGTCTCTCAGACTAAGTGCAGAGGCAGGAGAAGCTCTTCTGTGCTTTAGTGGGATCAGCACGCTCTTGATCAGCTTTGAGAAGGACTCAAACTGCCATTGCTGTTGATGCTGCTCTAACATCAGCTGTTTGGGTTTAGTGACCCAGGCAAGGCATAGATCACAGGCATAGTAAGACTTCTCTTTTACTTCACTTGCAATAATAGTAACCCTTGAGCACTGACAACTTTTTGAGGGCTTACTATGTGCCAGGCATGATAATAATTCTTTGTGAACATGACGCAACCTAATTTATATCTTACAATTAACTTGGGAGAGGGTAATATAATATCTCTATATTACAGAAGAGAAAAGACCAAGGTGTAGGGAAGTTCAGTTTCTTGCTCAGAGACACAGGACAAGGAAAATAGCAAAGATGTGTTTGTATCCAAAGCCTGAGCCCCAGTCTCAAGGTGAATCAGCTTTGGCTTCTCATACCTGCTTCCTTACTTATTTGCCCAATTCATAAATATTTATTGAAAAGGTACTGGGCTAAATGCTGAGAATAATATAGCAGTAAACCAAAAGGTATGGTGTCTCTCAGTATGAAAAGTACATGTTAATAGGGATGGCTGCAATTAAGTGACAGTTACATAAATAACCACTTACAGCTGACCCTTGAACAACATGGGTTTGCACTGCGCAGGTTCACTTGTTTGTGACTTTTTCACGGTATGGTACTGTAAACGTATTTTCTCTTCCTTATGATTTTCTTTTTTTTTTTTTAAGATTTTATTTATTTATTTGACAGAGAGAGAGAGAGGGAATACAAGCAGGGGAGAGGGAGAAGCAGACCTCTCTGCTGAGCAGGGAGCCTGATGCAGGGCTTGATCCCAGGACCCCAGGATCATGACCAAGCCGAAGGCAGACACTTCATGACTGAGCCACCCAGGCGCCCCTTCCTTATGATTTTCTTAACATTTTCTTTCATCTAGCTTGCTTTATTGTAAGAATTCAGTACATAATACATACAACATACAAAATAGGGGTTAATCGACTATTTACGTTATCGGTAAAGCTTTCCATCAACAGGAGGCTATTAGTAATTAAGTTTCTGGGGAGTAAAAAGTTACAGGTGGGTTTTCAACTGTGCAGAGGATCGTTGCTTCCCTCCCCTCCTGTTGTTCAAGGGTCAACTGTAAATGCATTTATAAGGGTTATGATGAAAAGTGTGGGGTGCTATAACAAGATTTATGAGGGGAATATGGTATCAGAGGCACTGATACCAGGTAGAGGTTAGCTTCCAAAGAACGGGAAAGAGTGTTCCAGGCAGAGATCCAGAAACCAGGAGTGAGGAAGGCCAATGTCCCTGGACCATGGAGAGCCAGGCAGAGTGGAGAGGAGGTTGATAAGCAGGCAAGCTGCACTCATGAAGAGCCCATAATCCATGCAGATGGAGAACAACCCAGACAGGTTCCAGACCATTGTATTCTTGGAGATTCTGGAAGGTCAAAAGGTACTGAGGGCTCTGGTTTGTTTTTTAGGGTTTTTTTGGTGGGGTTTTTTTTTTTTAAGATTTATTTATTTATTTGAGAGCGAGAGAGAGAGAGAGAGAGAGAGAGAGAGAGTGCAAGCACAAAGAGGAGGGGCAGAGGGAGAGGGAGAGAATCTCAGGGAGACTCCACGCTGAGCATGGAGCCTGACGTGGGGCTCAGTCTCAGGACCCTGAGGTCATGACCTGAGCCAAAACCAAGAGTTGGATGCTTAACCAACTATGCTGCCCGGATGCACTGTGTTTTTTTTTTTTTAAACAACTTTACAAACATAGGCATTGACAATACCTTAGCTCTGTGACAAGTCATTTTACATAGGACTAGTCCATTATATTCTTTCACATAGATGTTTAGCAAGAACAAAGTCCTCAAATGTCATCAGTAGTCAGAAAATCAATTAAGGCAGGTTTCCCAGCATCCTGAGTAAAGAAATGTGTGATACTGTGATTTATAAGAAATTGTGATTTATAAGAAAGCTGTGTTTCGTTACACTGATGAGGTGATTTTTGGAAATCACCAAGAGGCCCAACCGAGTGATTAGAGAGTTGGAACTTTTAGTTCCCCCTCCAGACCTCTTGGAGGGGAGAAGGCCTGGAGGCTGAATCAATTACAGTGGCCAGTGATCAAACCAAGAGTTCCTCTGTAATAAAGCTTCTATAAAAACCCAGAAGGTTTGGAGATCTCCCAGGTTGGCGAACACCTGGGGATGTGGGGAGAGTAGTGGGCCTGGAGAGGGCATGGAACCTCTAGAACCTTTCCCCACCTGCCTCGCCCTATGCAGCTCTTCCATCTGGGCCTTTCCTGAGTTACATCCTTTTACATTAATCCAGTGATCTAGCACATAACTTGCTTTTCTGAGTTCTGTGAGCTGCTGCTATAGCAAAGAGCAAATTAATTGAACTCAAGGAAGTCATGAGGCCCTCTGATTTATAGCCAGTTGTCAGGAGCCTAAAGTGCAGGTAATAGTCTGGGCCACATGAAGTGTGTAGGGGTGTGTGTGTGTGTGTGCACGCGCATGTGCACGTGCATACACATGCATCCAATGTTGTAGGGCTTAGGCCTTGACCTGTGGGATCTGATGCCATCTCCAGGTAAATAGTGTCAGAAATGAACTGAATTGCTTGTTGGTGATGTGGGGAGATCCCCCTTACCCACGCTAGAAATTGTGTGCTCTGAACACCAAAGAGAAAATGTAATTTGTAAATTATTAAATATACTGGAAATATATGAGCATGCCATTTTGGATGATCATATTGCAAATAATTAAAATATAATTAAATACTTAAAAAATTAGAACCATAGTAACATAGTTTCTCTGAGGCTCCAGTGAAGTACAGTATTTTACTAGATAGTATATAGCTTTCTGTAGGTCAGCTTCTCCTAGTGTCCCATCCAAATCACAACATAAGAAAACAAAACATACCAAACAAATACAAAAGTTACCTAAAATTGAAAACACAAATTTCTGGAAATCCTGAAATCTGCAAACCCTCCACATAGTAATTGTCCATTGAACACCTACTAGGTACTGGTGAAGCACTTCCTATGTTCAGTGTTTCATATGCTTTATAATGCCAGGAACCCTATCAGCTAGGACTTTTAATTCTTAAATTTTACATGCTAAAACCAAATGAATAATTTAAATAGCTTGTTCAAGATCACGGGTGGTAAGGGGTGGAACTGAACTCTGTAACCTGTGCCTTTAACCATCACACCCTGCTTCTCCCATTGACAGACCTAAGGTGTCGTGCAAATCCCCCAAACAGAGGTGATAAGGCATTTTTTTTGCCAGGCTTGCCAAGCTCACCTCTTCCTAGTGGGTACTATTGTCACTGATCCCTAGGTAAATGCCAGCTAACTCTCCAGAAAGTCAGAGTTGTGTCACGTCTGAGCACAGACTATTCTAAACTGCCTTTTGCTTTTCTTTTCTCCACCCTACCATTTCTAGAAAGATCTGGCCCACCCTCTCCTCTGCAGGGCTGAAGCCTAAACGTGGCCTGCAGCCTTCCCAGCTGAGGCTCAGGCATTTCCAGTCAAGTGTCCTGGTTTCATGTATCATATTTCCCTGTTCTGAGCCAGGATACCGGGAAATCCCATCTGTTCTTGTAGCTCTTAGTCACCTTTTTTTTTTTTTAATATTTTATTTATTTATTTGAGAGAGAGAGAGAGAGAGAGAGAGCACAAGCAAGGACAGGGGCAGAGGGAGAAAGAGAGGGACAAGCAGACTCTGCACTGAGCATGGAGCCCAACACAGGGCTCGACCCCAGAACCCTGAGATCATGACCTGAGCCAAAGTCAGATGCTTGACAAGCTGAGCTACCCAGGTGCCCCAAGTTGGTCACTTTTCTTCAGTGGAATGGAGAACAGTGGGTGGAGCTGAGTCCTGATCTCTCTCCTCCAGTAACCAAAGCAAGCTGGAGGATCCAGGGGGTGTTACAGGTGTTGAAGGAAAGCTCAGCATGGCAGACAGAATGAGAGATGGCTCCAGCAGGTGGTTGGGACCAAGGCATCTTATTTAGGTGTATTCATGCCACAGGAATTTCCTGTAGGTGTGCAAACACCTGCACGGCAGCCAGTTAGGGCCGAAGTGCAGTGCTGTCCCTGAGCCCTGCTCCCCGCCTTGCACCCCACCCCACACCCCCCCAGCCGAGCTTCTGTAAGGGCTGCACTTCTTTCCTGACCTGCTCAGTGTAACAGCTGGGGCGGCCATCAGGCAAGTGTGCCAACCATCTGAACACAGTGCCTCTGCTGAATCAGGGGCAATTGGAGATACAGAATTAGGAGGAAAGAAAAGTGTTAACGCTCTGGGTGACTCCAGAAAACCCCCACAAAGGCAAGTATCAGGGGAGAGAGGGGGCTTTTTTTTTTCTTTTTCTGGTCAGACTGATGGAGGAAAGAGACTACAGAGGGAGAAAAAAAGTTTTATAACTGTAAAGGAATATCCCTTGCTCAGGGAATTGAACAAACATGGCATTGTTAGTATAAATGAACTTACTGGTGTGAGAAGTTTTGTGGTGAGGGTTCCTTATTCCTTGTGGTCCCCACGTATGTTCTTTGGATGGGGACGTGCTTTCCTAAGAGTGTGTAGGAATTCCTGAATCCCCGAAACACAAGGAGTGCTGTCCACTCCCCGATTTCGGCTCAGGGCCTCTTCTATTTCCAGTTGCAGTCAGTAGGAAATTAAGGAATGTAAAGTCAGGAGATTATTAGCCTCTGACCATGGTCGTTCTTTAGCAAGAAAGCAAATGACCTCGATAGCATTCTTGTCAAACCTTCATATGCTCCTTCTCGCCCCCTCGGACATGGTCAGCTCAGTCTCCCTCACGCCGGGCTCAACCCACTGTGTTCTCACTTCTTCCAGCTGGGTCCCCTAAGCCTTCTTGCCAAGGTCACTTGTGACTGCCTCACCGCTAAATCCAGCTAAATCCAGCGACTCCTGTCAACCCTGCATACACTGCAGGCTTTGTCACCATTAAGGATTTCCATCCTTCCTGAAAGGATCCTGACGTTTTCCTTCGTCTTCCATGGCACTCAATTCCCAGGCTTCTCTCTGTGCCGAGCACCTACCCGATAGTTCTTCCAGTACCCTCTTTTCCCAGGAATAGACCTTCCTTTCCAGACCCCACCAACGCAGTTGCCCTGGGAGCCGTGAAGGTAGACGACGGAGCGGCTGCAGCCCCAGGTGGTTGGCCCAGCGGCAGGAGTCTGACCCGAGCGGACAGTCATTGTCCTTGGCGTTGGAAGGAGCACAGGAGCTCAGGGAAGCAGTTTTGGAGGTGGCTTTGATAAAACGTCTCTCACTCAGTATCTGAACTGACAGATACAAACTGCAGGACCCACAGCCAGGTTCTCACGTGCCCTGCAGAAACTTGTCCTCAGTAAGACCATGAAAGACAGAGCAGACACAGGGACAGGAGAGAGAGGAGACAGAAAATGACTGATTGTTTGGGCAATGGGGGAGGGGGAGAGGGGAGGGGAGCCTAGGGTCCCTGCAGCCACTTGACCTAAGGACTGGGGGAGGAGACCCTTGAAGGCAAGTTGAGGTATTCTTTGCAAAAAAGGCAGAAGGAACCCTACACAATGGGAAGAGCAGTTGTCTCCCACACACCGCACAGGGGCCTCACTCAGACTTTTTTTTTTTTTTTTTGTAGCTTTCACAGAAATTCCATAATGCCGGTGTAGATGAATAGATAGGGAGCCATACACATTATACAAAGGATGCTTGTCCACATAGATAATTGGAGGTGGAAGAGATTTCAGACTGAAGCTGCTTCCCACACCCCCTGATATCCCAATGCCTCTGTTTTCTCCTTTATCACTGTTTTCTTTTCCTTCCTCCACCTTTCTTCTCCAGCACTTGATTTTTCTTCCTCCTCTTTCACCTTCTCTTCCTCCCTGACAGAACAATTTTTTTTTAATGAACTCTTATCCAGAGATTTAACATATACTCAGATCTTTTCTAGTAAAAATGGGAATGGAAGCCAAAGCCTTACTTTCTTCTCCGTCAAGTTCTTGGTCTTGGTTAGTAGAAAATACCACAAAAGCGGCTTTCTAATCAATTGCTAATCAATCGGTATTACTTCTCTTATATCCTGATTACCCAAATGAGACATCATTATAAAATTCAAATATATAAATATCCAACACTGAGTAGAGCCAGACCTCCTGGTCTTTACCAAATAGATAGGCATGAAATGCAAATTTTCTATTTGCATTTTTAAATTATCAGTAGGGGAGAACAGAATTTAATGTATTTCTGGGCGTTTACATATTTTATCTTTAAGTTGTCCGTTTCTGTCATTTACCTATTTTTCTGTCCGTTTGCCTTTTATCTTGGTACAAAGGAGCACCTTACAGAGCAAAGGCTCAGGAATGCTTTGTGGATTGCATATGTTGCAAATCATTTACTTCAGACTGTGATGTCTTTTAAACTTGTTTATAGACTCTTAAACTCCCGTGAATAAACAGTGAGAGGTCACTGTGACGGGGTAGAAATGTTACTGTTTTAATGTCGGAGGGAGATCTGGATTTGAATCCCGACTCCTCTCTGCTCACTGCCTGACATTCTGGAAGTTGTCTAACTCTCTCTCAGCTTTTATTTTTCTTAGATAAAGAAGGTCGGTATTATCAGACTAATAGTTTTGAGAGGATTAAATGAGATAACACAACAGAAAGCTCTGTGGAGTTATCAAAGCACCATTCAGATTTAAGTGGCCCCTTGTGATTACATGGTTTTCAATAGCGCCTGGTGTGTTTCTCAACCTGAAATGCACACAACCATTGTCTTTCATGTAAGCTAAATGTTCGACATTTGAAACATGGATGATATCAAGCACTAAACCTGAGGTCATTGTTTTTAATCTTGTCTTTTTCCATAACTGATAGCACTGGTACAGATCCAGTGGCCTGGTTAGCTTTTCCCTTTGGTGGAATGTCAATAAGAGTTGCCTTTTGTGTGAATTGACCGGCTCATTTCATGAGCTCCGTTCTTCAGTCTAGGATGAGCTCTGCCCCACTCTATTTGTCTATTTGTTATCAAATCCATTCTCTTATTCCCCCTGCTCTGTATTTCAGAGGACTATATTTTCCAGGCTTCCTTTCCTGCTGGTTTTGTTTATTAAATCATCTGTTAAAAAACAAAAACAAAAACAAAAACAAAAAGACATTTTTAAAAAGGTTTATAATCAAATTGGCCAATCATTTACTTTGTAGTTGCCAGAATTTTTTTATATCGATTAAGAAAGATCTTACCCTATATAAGAATATGAGAACATTCTCTGATGCATTTTATAGTGTATTTTATAGCATTAAAAAAGGAAAGTCATTTATCTAGAATTTGTGTCTGTGAATGGTGTGAAGTATTTTTATCTTATTCCCAAATGAATCATGGGTTGTTCCAATGCCATTTATTGAACAATTGAATAATCTATTCCTTTCTCACTGATTTGAAAAAAGCCCCTTCTGCATGTGTTTAACTGACATACATACCTAGGCTCTCTTGTTCGAACTATTCATCTATTTCTATACATTTCTGTACCTTTTATGTTACAAATAAATTAGCATTCTTTCTGATGCTCCGAAGCACCTTAAATAATACAAAAACACTTGTTCCATCATCACGTGCCATCATTAAAACCGTGGCACTCTTTCTACTGCAGTATTAGTTGTCCAGTTTGGTTACTACATAACTTTATAATAACTCCTAATATCTGCTAGAATCTGTGTACCTTCACCCACTTCACCCATGGCCAGAAAGAAGAATGAAAATCACTCCAAGGAACTTTTCCCACAGAAAAGGAGGTGGTTTTCACAGAGCCTGTGCAGTTTTATTAGTCCTATGAACAAGTGACTCACCTTTCCACAATGAAAGTGTTTATTATGGATACTCTGTGCCTTCTCCACCTTTGCGTATAAGAGAGAGCAGATAACGTATTATTTTTATTCATAGATCACTGGCCCATAGGAAGCTACAAACAAACCTGGTAGGAGGAATGACAATAATCTGGAAATACTCAACTTTGAACCAGATTCAAGGACTGGATAGGCATTTGGGTTATCTCTTTGCACAGGGGAAGGATAAAATGAATATTTCATGATGAGAAAGGTAAGATGTATCAGATAAAGTGCTATGCATTCATCACTGTCTTCTCTTACTTTTCCTGGCTGCAAAGCTACACTGCCTTTCCCATCCTTCTTTGGAATTTGTTGTGTGTTTTCTAGCTAAAAGAATATGAGCACAAATGATAGATGGCACTCAGTAATCACCATTCTCATTTTGGATTTTATATGAGCAAGAAATAAACTTTTATCAGGTTTGAGTCATTAAAAATTTTAGGGTTTGTTACAGGAGTTAACACTCAGATATCATTTTCTTTTTATTTTTTCCTGATTAGGATTTGGTTCAGTTCTAAGCTCTGAAAAGCAAGGTATTTGATTGATTGTAGAATTAACTCCTAATATATTGTTTTCCTTCACTCTCTGTATTCTTTTTTCTAGGCCCCAGTTGCATATAGTTGGTCCTTATCAGTCTATCCACCATTGTCTCTCAACCTTTCACTCATTTAATTTCTATGCTGCCTCCTGGGTAATTTCTTGAGATCATTCTCTTACTTGACTATTTCTCTATCCAGTTATTTATTCTGCTTTTTAACCTCTTCACTGAATTTTTATTTAAGGGAATATAAGTTTTAATTTCCAGAAGTTCAATTTGGCTTACTTTTCAAATACTCTTGCTCATCATAAACAGAATCTTCTTTTGCATATTTTAGATTCCCTTTTATTTCTTTAAACCATTTAAGTAAAGGTTTTATGTTCTGTATCTAATAATTCCTCTGTCTGAATTCCTTGGAGATTTAATTCTCTTGGTTGTTATTTTGGCTCACTTTAGCTCACATGACTTTCTATGTGGTAGCTCATTTTTACCAAGTATTTATTTCTGACAAAGTTGAGAAGACTGCCTTCTTTTTTCTCCTGAAAAGGATTTCAAGGACCTAGAGCCACTTTTAACTCATATCCCAAATTTGTACTTTCTGGAACATGCAAATACATTTTAACCTCTTACTCGTGTATGGGCGAGGGACTGACAATTATGACTTTTTGGAAGGAACTGTTTTATTTACCCAGCATCATGATCAAGACAATAAAAATTTCTTGTTATTTATCTTTCAAAACAGGTAATACTTTGAAAGGGTAACTCTCTGAGGGATTCATATGTTAGCTTCAGTCTAATCCTTACTTATATGCACTGAAGACATTTTCTCCTGGGGTTAAGGGTCAACTCTGGGTTTATTATTACTGAAACAGCCAGGTCTTCAGCTGTGGCTTATGATCCCTATTATAGTTTTCCTCTTAGATGTTAGACTATGAAGATTTCTCTAATGTCCTTGAGAATTCAGCTAAGCAAATAAAAGAAACTTTATTGCATTTTATCTGATATTTCCAATGTACTTTCATCAAATACAATCAGCAATATTTCTGGATGCAGGATATGTTTCTTCTTTATCAGGTTTTGTTTCATTAAGTTACAATGGATTCTTGTTCCTCCACCTGAGTTTTATCAGGTTCATCCTTTTGCTATTGTTTTCATGGACTGGGCTCCACATATCTGTTCTACTAGTTGTTACATTGACTTTGAAGCAAATTCATTTAAACTTAGAATTTCCTACCAATGTCAAAAGTGGATTATTAACTATAGCCTACCCCTAGGCTCCTGTATCAAGGCAAGAATTCTAGTATGATTTGAAATTTTCTCTTCCTCCTGGACCCTTAATTTTCAGAAAGGGAACACTCACTTAAGTTCCAAAGCTCATTATCTGTAACTATTTAAAGTTAATTGCTTTTGTCATTATACATCCTCCACATATAAAGATTCATTTCTCAGTTCATATATTAGTGAATACATTTGGCAAAAAAGCTGGTGTAAGCAATATGTAGTTTCTTTTCATTGATGTCTAAAACGTCCACTTTCCCCCTTCATAGTTGGATCAAAGTTTTTTTATAGGAATAGGATTTTTTCATTCAAACTTCTTTATTCTTGCTTGCTATTTTCTAGACTCCAGGATTTTAGATAAAAAGTTGGATGTCAGTAGGAACCTTAAAAGGAGATTGGCTATTATAAATATAACCACCATGTCTTCTGCTTTGTGTCTTTTAGTTCTTATTGATTTGACTTTTTAAACTGTCCCTTGGAATAAGTTTTTGGTTTTATCTTCCCAATCACCAAAATAATCTTTATCCCTGACAATTCTGCTATCCAATCTTTGTACGGTTATTATAATTTTTAATCTTAGTAATCATTTTTAAAGAAATAAATAATTACTTTCTATTTTTCTGAGCATCCTTTCATCTCTAAGAAAATATGAATATCAAATAGTTAAAATCTTTCTGTGTTCAATCATGACTCTGATCCTGTTGGTATTAGTTATCCTGTTTGTTTATTTGATTTCTTCCTTTCATGGTATTAGGTTTTTTAAATTAGTTTTTTCCTCCAATGTCTGATTTTTTTTTTTTTGCTTCTTCATTTCCATGCATTAATGAGCTTATAGATGTAGCTGTGATTGTCGTTCATGGGAGTTTCCTGGGCACATGTGACAGTTATTGCTGCCACAGTAATGAATGCTGAAACCAACTTCACCTATCGAACAGGAAGGTAAAAGACTCGCTTTACTTAGAGGTGCAGAAGAAAGGTATTTCGACAATGTAAGAGGCCCTGCCCCCCACACCAAGAGCCCAGAGTTACTGTCTTATAGGCCCCTTTGCAAAATTCCCACAACCTATAAAAAGTGGTCCTGCAGGCTTTATCCACTTGGACAGCAGGGCTGAGAGCAGGGGGTGGCCGCAATTACTTTGTAATCTTACAATTACACAGTAAGGTTGCTCACACTGTTCCAGCTCCTTGCTCTTGATCTCTATGCTCTTGTTTTTGAGGGACTTTTTTTTTTTAAACTAAATTTTTCAGAGAGTCTTTCCTCTATAGATTTCAAAGATCCTCAGCTACATTAAGTTTAGGTATCAATGTTATTCCATTAGCATAATATCTCCTAAAAATACTCTATATTTCTTTGATTTTGAAGGCATTCTTCTTCATATTGTATCATTATCATTTTCCTCCTATCTCAGAATAATTTTGTCATTTTCATAAAATTCTGAGAGAAGGAAGAGGAAAATATTTATGCATAGTGAGTCACTTAAATGAGAACTCAGATTCATTTTTTTCCTTTAATTTTTTTAGGTTCAGAAAGTTCACTGTCACCAATCTGGGTAGACCTCTTTAATAAAATTTCCAACATTAAGCTTCAATCCTCAACCCAGTAGAATTTTTTCTTTATTTATTGCTTATTCATGTGTTCTGTAGTATTCTTATATGCATGTGTCTTTCCACAGAATACTGTCTTCATAGATTCTCTCTTAATCTAATTGACTATTTGTTTTCCACAGTTTATAACCTGATATTTCTGACCTTCATTGATTTTACACTTTTAATCTCAATTTTCATTTAATCATGGTATTTACTGATTGTTCATTTTTTTTCTTTTCACACATTTATTTTGAACTCAGATCTTGATAAATATAAGAAGCAAAATATTTCTCGAAGGTTTTTTTTTTGCCTTTAGAATACTTAGTTTTAGAAAACAACCTTTCATGTCATTTCCCAATTTCTTTAGAAATCATGTGCTGTTTTGTTTTTTTGTTCATTCTCATTCAAGAGGGATCTCTGTGTCTAGTCTTGGAAATCAGGATGGGCATGGTTGGAGACCACACAGAGCATCATTCAGGTTTTTAGGGCTGAACGAGTGAGTGAGGGGAGCTGACTCTTTCTTTTGTGTGTGGAGTAGAGTGGTCCGAGTAGACAAGAGAGTGACAAAGAGGTAAATGTATCTGCATGCTCTGGTGAAGGCCTTCTCTCTCTTTTTGCTCTCTCTCTCTCTCTCCTTCTCTTTCTCTCTATCTCTCATTCCTTGTCATTGCTTTTATTATTGCTGCTGGTGGTGATAGCTCAGAGATACCTGGATTAGAATACATATTTTGTGAGGCAATCGGTCTTCCCCCATTAGGAGCCAGCTGGAGCAAATGCTCCTCCTTTCCTTGGTGCCATGTCAACAGAATAGTTCTGCAGTGCTGGTTACCATGGGCCTTCGCAGGGCGGCATTTGAACTGTACCAGGTATGTAAAAGCCAAAACTTGCCTTCAGGCCCTGCTTCTCGAAACCTGGAATTGTTGATGGGAATTTTCTGGAGGTTTCCACCCACTCCCAGCACAGGGTGCTCTGCAAGAGACAGTTGGTCCTTTAATTTATCCAGAGCTTTTGTGCTCTGGTTCACAGTCTTTGAATTTTTGTTTTGCCTTTGAGTGCCATGTATCCTTAGTTCCAAGTGGTGATATAGGTTTCTCCCAATTTTATATCTCATGATGCATTCTCATGTGGTGGTCAGGGAGGCAGGTTAAATGTGTTGTTTTAAATTGCCCTTGGATCTTCAAGCCCTACTGGTGTTGTGTTCAGTCACTTCGCTTCTGTTCTTTTTTACTCTCTGCATGGATTTTAATTCTGTCGGTTGGTTGTTTAGATGCTTTGCAAATTCTTCTCCAATCATCCACTTCCCTATAAACCTCACTGTCTTCATTCCCTCTCATTCTGTTGAAATTTTGTCTCTATTTCTCATTGGCTTGACGTGTTCTACACTTGTTTCACTGAGGAGACACATCTTCTTCTATTTTACTGAAGATGCCAAAATACTCTTAATATTTTATTCTCAACTCATTGTTGATAATTTCCTTATCATTCCCAGAGTGTTGCTCCTTCTCTGAGTCTTTGGGCTGTGCTCTTCCTGTTTCACTCAGTGGTATTTTGTTAGGTGTCTTTGGGGGGTGTGTGTGTGTGTGTGTGTGTGTGTGTGTGTGTGTGTGTGTGTTTCTCTGTTATTATTGTTAGAGTCACCCTATAAGTAATCCCCCACAATAAGACAGTTTTGAAAGAGGAAGATGTACCTACATGATAAAATTACATTATTTGAAATACATTGTATTAATGGACAACTTGGTTTTATTATACTGGACGTCTATAAAATAGTTTTAATGCAAGAATCCTAAACATAATGATAGTGAATCAAATTCAGTGATATATTCAAAAGACTATTGTGGTTTTCTCTCATTTTGTTTTGTTTTTAGGCTAATTCAGAGTTCATAGTTAATACTTTGAGATATATCCATTTATTAAGAGCTCACTCCTCCTTACTGGAGGCCAATCCCAGACTTTCTGAACTGCCCAGGAGCAAAAATCTACTTACTCTTCATGCTATAAATGATTGGTCAATGCTAGATTTCTTGTTAATCTCAGGAAGTAGAACTAATCCAGATTTGAGATTATTTAGAAGAAACATTTGTATACTCCCAGCTGTGTTATAAGCCTGTGGGTATATTTCCATGTAACAAGATATTAAAATAAAAATTTTAACCAGAAAACCAAAGTACTAAAGATGCTACTTAAAAAGTGAATTATACCATGCTAAAAGACAGGATTTCACAATAAACCACTGATAATTGATTTCATGACTCAGGGTCATCTTAAACAGCAAATCCAGACACAGACTATAAAAACTGAGAAACTGGAGAAAATGGTAATATTTCATGATGAAATATTTTTGGCAAGAACTAACTTGGTACCTGGTCTACGTGGTACCTGCCAGGGTTGGGGGTGGGAGTGGGTGGCATAAGTGGGTGACAATGTTGCATCTTTCCCTTTGAGGCTAGAGACGGGACTTTCACAGAAACCTCACACAGGGCTTGAGAAGTGAGAGAGGCTGAAAGGGGACTGAATCTTGTCAGGATATGTGAAGGGCAGGAAAAACAAACCACTCCCCTGGTATAACAAAGAAGGGAAGTTGCTGATTCTTCTGGGAAGCAACATAATTCACCTCTGCTGGCAATTTACAGAGGAAGAGACATTTTTCTGGGAACTAGGTTCATACTTCGCAGAAGAGTGAAACTGCCCAGAGCTATTTGATGGCCTTCTCCGAACACTATGTAAAAAGGTGGTGGAAGGGGCATCTGAGTGCCTCAGTGGGTTAAGCCTCTGCTTTCAGCTCAGGCCATGATCTCAGGGTCTTGGGATTGAGCCCCACATCAGGCTCTCTGATCAGCAGGGAGCCTGCTTCCTCGCTCCCTCTGCCTGCCTCTCTGCCTACTTGTGATCTCTCTCTCTCTGTCAAATAAATAAATAAAAATCTTTATTAAAAAAAAAAGGTGGTGAATGCCAGTAGCATGAGTGAATGTGGACCTCTAATGATAGTGCACTGGGGAAAAGTGGGGACCTCCAAAGTTCTGTAGAAGTACCCATGGGAGTCACTGTCTATATTTGTCGGGGGCCCGCAACTGCAAAGACATTTGGTGGAAGTGCCAGTTCTAGTAAGAACTTCCCTGTCATGTTTTCTTCTTCGGTCTCCCTCAAAAGATTAATAAAAAGAGAAGAAACTTGGCTTCTTTCTTCCACTGCAAATAGCCAATAATATCTTTGAAGATTATTACAGTTTTGGAACTTGACATTTCTAATTTCTGAATTGAGGCTATGTTTGCAAACTAAAGAAACAAGAGAAATTATTATTACCTAAGAGTAAAACAGTTGGTCATGGAGTCTAACCAATACTGAGATACAAGAGTGGAAAGCAGACCTTTTTCTAATTATATACTACAGTTTGTGTCTGGGCACTATGCTGACACTCTACACTGAGAAGATCGATTTTGTTTGAGGATCCCGAAGAATAGCGGAAAGGATGTGACATTTGAAATGAGTCTTAACAGAGTTGAATAGTAAAGAAAGAAAGCAATATGAGCAACGACACGCAGTTTTGAAGTTTCACGGCCTGTTACAGGCAATGAGGAGAATTATGATACGTATAGACAGGAGGGCTCGGAAGAGGAAAAAGGTGAATTTGCAAAAGAACCTGAAGCCAGTATATTAAGAATCCCTTGTGCCATGGAAATTTACAACATAATAACGAGGTAGCAGGAAGCTATCATATTCCTAGTTATCAGGGAGTTTTATGAAAGTATTTGTGTTTTAGAAAGGTCATCTTGTCAGTACACTGGAGGAAATGCAGGGGGGATGAAGACTAAAGGCAGAGGTGTATTTCGTGAGCTATTGGGGTAGTGCTGTTGAAAGGTTATTCTCGCCTGGAGGAGAATGGAGGCCCTTGAGATGGGTTTGCTAGCCCTGGCGCTGAGCAGAAGTGGGGGATAACCAAAAAGGAATAGCTCAGAGCAGCACTCCGACTGTCTGGTTTGAGGACCTCAGCTGGATCATGAGACTGCTTCCGCAAAACCGGGCAAAGGATGAACTCCAGGTTTGAGGGGTAGAATATGAAACTGACTTTAAAGCTGTTACTGTTAGCACAGCTGGACGATATCCAAATGCAGGCGTTCGGTAGGTAACTAGAGATTTTATCGATTCGGGAGCTAAGAGTTGGGGAAAGATTGGTATTTATAAGGTTAGTTTTAAGTAGGTAGAGACAGATGCTGAGAATCATTTTAGAGAAGTAAAAGGAAGAAGGCTTGATAAACAGAAAAAAAAAAGAAAAGAACTGTCAGAGTTATGAGAATCAGGAGAGAATCACATCAAGGCATCGAGGAAGGAAAGAGAAGTTTTCGGAAATGATGGGGTCGGCACCAGGGTCAACTTCTACAGAGAAACCAAATAAGATGGGAACTGAACAGAGTCCATTGCATTTGATTATTACTCAGTCATAGATGGCTTTTGCCTGAACTGTTTAATGGAGAGGGGGACTCAGGAGTCAGGGTGCCGTGGGGAGTGAATGGAAGGCCATAAATTAAAGGCAGGGAATCCTGTCTCAGCTCCTTAAAATATAGTGGAAGGGATGGAGAGAGGCAGAGAGCTGGATGGGTGTAGATGTGCCAGTTTAAAATGGAAGAGTTGAAAGAATGTGAGATACCAGAGATAATAGGAATATGAACTACAGGGAAGACAGAGAATAAAAATCAGCTCAATGGTGCCCTCCATGACTTCCTCAATGACTGAGAGCAACACCGGTGGGTAACAGCATCTAATATGTTCTTATGAAATGTGTTTCCTTGTCTTTGTTCCCTCTGGCCAACTTTAATTAATTTAGATCTAGAGATAATACTTGACAATTGCGTAAGAAAAATTGGATAGATAAAAATGCAAACAATCTTTCTGAAGATGATCTGGGATGAAGTGGTAAATGCTTTCTCTTAGACCTCTGTACTATTATATTTCTAAATTATTTTCTTGTATTTGTCTTAAGGACAGAGATAATACTGGCTGACCAATCACAGAGTGCATATGGTCTGAGGGATTTTGGTTTTGGTTTTGGGCATCTGGTTATTTTGGAGGTCTATTGGCTTATATAGTGGACTAGACAGATCTGAACTTGAATTCCAGTTTTACTGCAATAAAGGTATGTGATCTTGACTAAGAATTAACCTCTCTGAGACTCAGTTTCCTCAGCCATAGCAGGAGTATAGCACAACTTCCCCTTTCTGAAGATTAGTGATGATTCATGTTAGCAAACTCCACAACGATTTGAATACAGTAGGTGCTTGGCCAGTGGTGGGGGCTATCATTCATTATGATCGAGACTTCAAATGGTAGCCAACGGTACACTTGTCTGAGGACATTTCCTGGGGGAACAGTGTCCTCCCTCTCTTGGAAAGTCATATGCTCACTATTATATTAAAAGTTTGGAGAAGTTGAGTGATGCAGGCATCTGACTGACTGTGTGGTGAAGGTTTTGAAACTTGCATGCTATGCTCAGGGGTAGAGAAAAGGAGAAATCTTTCTAAATGATTAATTTTATTTTTTAACTCTTATTCCCAATCCACCATAAACTCATAGATTGTGTGTGTATGTAGGGGGTGGTGACAAATCTTGTCATCTAAGTTATCTCACTTTATCCCATTTAAAAAAATCACTTTCAATTGAATGTTATTTGATGAACTAATAAATATTTGGTCAAATTCAAAGTTCAAACACCTTGCCAGGGTTGCTTTTTCTTTTGCTGAAGATTTCCTTAGGTCCTCAGGGAGGCTGAACCTAATGCTTCACAAGAGGGCTCTTGACCCATCCTCTGGTTCATGACACCTCTCTGGTGATGTCCATTACTTTGCCTGGTCACTTGGCATCCAGCTAGCATCAGCTGCTCAAGTTCAAGGCTATTGAAATTCATGACCTATTTTTATATCATAACTCCCTGGAGGTCTGTTGATAACCTAGCCTCAAAATCCTTGTATGTAGATCAATACAAGAAACTCGTTTTCTGCCACAAAAACTTCTTTTCTTACACACATTGACCCAGAGAAAGCCCATGGATCTTAATTCTAGACCACCTTCCTCCTGCATCCTGGAAGCACAGTCAATCTTGGATTTCTTCCATGACACATGAGAGCAGACAGAGAGCAGGATGCTGTCTCTGGATGTCCCTCTTCCTTAACATCCAATATGGCTACTCCCATGCCATTTCCCAGGCCTGTGAGAGGGTGATCCCCTCCAGGAATTCCAAACATAGCTTCCCCTCAACTTCCTTGAGGTCTGCCACTCTTTTATCTTTTTCTCCTAGAGCTTTAGCAACCAAGATTCTTGTATCTGATCTCTTGACATCTTTCATTATCTTTCTCTCATTTCCACCTCCCAGAACCTGAAGAATTTTGTCTCCCCTTCTCTTTTGATGGGAAATGAGAATGTCTCTAAGTCCTATTCCCCTTCTTCCCTCCAGTGGGGTTCTGTGTCCTTGGATGTCAACCACTTTTTCTCTACAGTGATAAAAAGCTTTGCTCAGCTGGTGAAAAGCCATAGGGTATCATGATTTAATAAATAGGATACTTTACAGTTTTAATTTGGTTCTTCCCATTTACTTAACCCAACTTTCCCCAAATCTGTGTATTTATACACCCTCCACGTGTGCCTCAGTTATTGAGATCCTAGTTACAGTGTGTCTCCAAACCCTTTCTGTACTTTCTGTATTTTGCGTTGTAGAGGCAAGGTCTCTGCAAACCATGTTTCTGTTTTATTAACTGCTCCTTGTTAGGCTCTTCAAATAGAGGACCCTACAAGAAGACACAGGGCTGGAGGAGGGAAAGGCAGGTGTGCTCCTTCCTGTTTGTTTCCTTGCTTTCTTGTCTGCTTCCTCTTCCTGTGTCATCCCAGTTACACTTCCTGCCTGAGCACAGGCATTTCCTTCCTATAGCAGCAGGTCTTGCCAGTTGGCAGTTTTCCCAACACTTGCAGAGCCAACTTTGTTACATCCCTCCCAGAGACCCCAACACTAACCAGGCACCATCTCTTTAGATAATCTGGCCCAAGCCCATGGATGCTGTCTTTGGTGCTCAGACACCAGAGCTGGTGGTCTGAGTATCGGTTCCCAGGGCCCCTCCTCTGAGTTTCTAAGCTCGAATAGCTTCAACCTCTTCCCTCTGATGCCCAGCTCTAAGGTAAGAAATGCTCTTGCATTTTCTACCTCTGTGATATCTAGTTAATTTCTTTATACCTGACATGTAATTCTATATATTAAATATTCTCTATTAAAATTACTAGTATGATTTCAGTCTCCTGACTGGATCCAAACTAATTCAAGTTCTCCCAGAACTAGTATTGTGTGAAAGCCATAATGGACAGCACCATTTGTTGGTAGGACTATGAGGTTGTTGACGGTTCACAACTGGTCCGTGTGTATCTGTGAGAATATATACCTATGGTCACATGTGTTTATGAACATGCCTGTGCTCCGTAGAGTGGTCACCAGGCCAGGGACACGTGAATCAGAGAGTCACTGAGGACTCAAATATACTGGAAAGAAAAACTGGTCTTGAGACCAAATCAGTTTAGCATATCCCCATCAATTCTCCCCTAAACCCATTATTCACAGCCATTCGGATTTGGAAGTGCCTGAAAGTCAGTTTTTAAGACAAAGAGATGTAACTGTGGTAACAACATGGCCAGAATAAAAAACACATTTTGTGTTTTCCATGTGTTCTTTCATATCCAGAACACTATTTCAATTCAATAGAAAAAACTTAAAAAGGGTCTTTCATAATCCTGGCACTGAGCTGAATTCACATCACATGGTTCCTGTCCAGAAGGAGCTCAGTCTTACAACTCAAAGTATGCTTCATGAACCAATAGCATCAGCATCAGCTGTGTGCTTCTCAGAAACACCCAGATCTCATGCTCCACTCAGATCTACTGAATTTGAATCTTCATTTTAGCTAGATTCCTGGTGATGCTTATATACATTGAATTTGGCCCACACCGTACCTGAGTGTGGAGTAGCACAGGAAGGAGGTAAGTGGCATGCTGAGCAGAAGTACTAGATCTACCCTCCGTGTCCAATCCCTGCTGCTCAGCTGTTTCTGGCATTCTAAATTCCATCGGAAGTAGCCCATGCTCAGCATCTCTAACCACGAGAGAAGGTGGGATGGGCCATGATGGGAGTTAGAGGCCTCCCAGGGTCAGTATATTAGACTGGGTAGGGATGGTAAGATCTAGAGGAGGAGCACAGAAATAGTGTTTTGGGTGCACAATTATCTTAATAAGGAAAACAGAAAGATGATTCCAGATGACCACATATTCCCCAGGGCCTAATTTTCATTCTCTACTGGGGGAATTAGGTGTTGGCAGCACGACACCGTTGTATTTCAGGCTCGTGGCATCCAGAGCGTGCAACAGAGCGTGGGCCAGGGGATGGGTACCCTCTCTCCAGCTCTATCTTAAAGGGGGCTTTCCTATTAGGATACAAATGAGTCTGTGGCGGTGTTGGGCTGTCCACATACCCAACCCGTTGGTGAGGAGTACTCACTAAAGGTGGCTCCCTATTCACAGGCTGATAATGTCCTCACAAAGAGATTTGAGGATGGGGCTTTGATTGTGGAAAGAAAATAGGTTAAAATTCTGGCTTCTGTTTTGGGGTGGAAGGAGGGCAGAGGGGTCATGTACAAAACTTCAACTTTCTCATGCGTCTTTGGAGCCAGAGACCTGGGCTGACCACTTACTTGAGACTGCCTCCAGACCTAGATGGGCCAAGTAGAAACTAGTGACAAATTAGATATGAGTGTGTTCTCTGCAGTCTTTCTCTGAGAACTTTCAGAGGCAACAAGCTACAGAGAAAGAGCTGGGAGAATCTGGATCTCTGCCGACTATTTTGCTGCGTCGTTGAATGTAATATTGTGCCTTATGAGAAAATGCTGCAGCATAACAGATGTGGTGGACTCAGAGGAAAAGCACATCTTGGACAGTTGCTGTGAAAATAGATCAGGTTTTTAAAAATATCTGATTTGTATTCTCAGTCAGATAAAGAGGAACCATGAAACAAGAAAATGACATATAAGGAAGGAATAGGTGAGATTAAAAGGCAAAATTTTGAGATAAAATAACATAAGCTAAAAATTTTAAAGTTTGCCACAACCCCGCCCCCCAAACCTATATGTCAAATTTGTTTGTTTGTTTGTTTAATACGTCATGTTTAAAATTGGCATTGGGATTGAAAAGGAATACAATGGACAGTGTAGAAAATGGAATTAATGTCAATGGAAATGTTTGAGAAATTATTCCAGAAATCAGAGGAAAGGGCCAAAGATGATAGCAGGAAGACAAAGATTTACAGTGTAGGTTGGAAGGGGCTCGGATGGGGGAGGAACAGACAAAAGAGAAAAATATATATATAGAGAGAGAGAGAGAGAGACAGATGGAAAAGGCAAATAATGGGAAACACTTATAAATTATAGGCATTCCTNAAAAATATATATATATATATAGAGAGAGAGACAGATGGAAAAGGCAAATAATGGGAAACACTTATAAATTATAGGCATTCCTATAGAAGATCTCCCTCTGTAAAATGAACCAGAATGGCTAGAGAATAGCATTATAATAGACAAGAAATTAGAACTGGAAAAGAGTACCTCAGCCTAAAAGAAGCATCATAAATCAACAGGGACAAGTTGATTATTTGACAACTATTGCTGGAACAAATGAGGTCCCTACTTCATACAATACTGCAAAATGAATTTTGTGGACTTAAACATTTAAAAAATTGCACAAAAATTGATTAAAATAGAAATCAATCTTTAGGAAGTTTATGCATAAAGGAGAATTTTCTAATCTTAGATTCAGTAAAAGAATTCTCAATTTAAAAAAGTGGACAGGCGTGGCTTAATTAAAATTAAAAAATAGTAGAATATATTCAAGTTTAAAAAGGCAAAATCAGGGCGCCTGGGTGGCTCAGTGGGTTAAAGCCCCTGCCTTCGGTCTTTGATCTCAGGGCCCATGTTCTCAGGGCCCTGGGATCGAGGCCCGCATCGGGCTCCCTGCTCAGCAGGGAGCCTGCTTCCTCCTCTCTCTCTGCCAGCCTCTCAGCCTACTTATGATCTCTCTGTGTCAAATAAATAAATAAAATCTTAAAAAAAAAAAGGCAAAATCAATCTGGGAATGATGTTTCAGCAAATATGTCAAACAATGGGATCTTAATGTTCTTTCCTAAGTGAATTTATTTAACCAGTTGTGGGTGTGAGAACCGGGACCCAAGCTCCCAACTCCCAAGTCCAGGGATAGATTAGACAGTGTGCACTAACCATGAACAAGTCCACACCTTGAAGGTCACCCTATGTCATGCCCCTTGACTCAAGACAAAAGTGTTACTGTTGTTATGAAACAATCATTCTCCCATAAGGAATTGCAACTTATGAAGCTCTAAGTGTATTTAGTAGAATGACCTAAAAATTAATGTGGTTTTTGCAGTCATTAGGCCTAATTCATCAATCATATTGGTACAGAAATTCACCAAAATTCAGATGACTTCCTGAAGGAAATGAAGAACCAAATGTAGATGAGAATTAGTTTGAGGTAAGGCAGGAAGAATCAGAAGGCCAGGAGATCTGCATTTATCCTGAGACCTCCTTCTGATGCAGACTCAGGGGAAGGGGCTCACTAGTTCACATACCTCTTCTTTTATTCTCTTCTGTATTTTCTCTTCTCTTTGTCCTTTGCCTTTTCTTTCTTTTTTCTTTTTCTTTTTTTTTTTTTTTCATTTTTGTCTTTACCCTCTCCTTGTAAAATGAGTGGACCATAGGCTTTGGAATGAGACAGTGCAGTCAGTTCAGCTACTTAATGACTTTTAAATCTTACATAAATTGCTTAGGAGCCACAGTTTTCTCTTCTGTAAAATGGAGACAAGAATACTTAGCTGCTAAGATTTTGTGGCTATTAAATGAACTAATGTGTGTAAAATGCTTGGCAATAGTAGGAGCTCAGGAAATAATAAGTCCCTTTTCCCTCATAGCTCACCTCCCTGCCAGGCTCACTGCTAGGCAGAGTTTTATCTGGGGATGTCAGGTTCAACAAGCCATAAAGCCCTACTTGCCTGAAGCCACTCTGTGAAGTGTTCAGTAACTTCCCAGCAGCAGAGAATGGAGGATAAGATAAGAGGTATTCTATATTGGTCTCCAACCCTCAAAACACCACCACCCTTCCTGTTACTCCACCCAGCTCCCAACTTCCCACCTGCCCCTACTTCATTTACTCAGATTTTACCAGCTTCATCTCTTTACACAAAAGATGGTAAGAGTGTGAGGTTTTCCAGATTCAGGTGGAATCCAGGTATCTGATCAAGGGATTGCTCAACACCATTTACAAAAAACTCAAGGGCTCCTTTCCTGGAATCTTGGACATGGATGGTTCCTGGGCGTCAACTAGCAATAATTATCATTCCTCCCTTCTTAACTGTCCAGACCTGTGGTTCTTCCATTCCTTCTATGGCAGACAGACACCTGCCTTAGATTGTCGAACCCTCTTCCAGACAACTCTGGAACTGGAAACGGAGTGGATTTCTAAGTGGAATGCCCCAGCTTCCTTTCACGATAGCAGACACTATACCATCATCTTCAGTTGGACGCACGAGTCTGTGATGGTACTCGCTGGTGCAAGGGCCAGAGAACCGAGTGTCACATAAAGTTTGTAAGAGATTTTCCCTCAATACTAACCTGAGTGGGAAATGGGGGCACAGCAAAGTAAACCTAAGCAAGGAATGTAACTAGAGCCTATTTCCATAAATCATAGGAAGTATAGATGGTGTTTTATTATTCAGCTCAAGCCTTGATTAAGCATCTAATAAGTGTTAAGCTATGGAAAGATAAAGACAAAGAAAACACAATTATGATATTGAAGAGCTCTCTTTCTAGTGGGAGAGACCCTTGTATAAAAAGCTGAGTGCAGGTTAGTTCATAGCTGTTGTGATAGAGATCTGAGGAGTCCCGTGTGGCACCTTTGGGGAGGTCATTTGGGGCAGAGCGTGGTGGTGAGGGTGGTGGTGATCCTTCCGGTCAGGGCATCCTCTGAGGTCATCCCGAGTGACTTGTTGCACTTGCATGATTTAAGAGGTGTCTCCAAGACCCCATGTTCAACATCAGTGCTTTCTTACCCCGCTGAAACACCCATCCAAACACCGTTTGGCCTTTTGGGGTCCTGATAAGTTTCTCATATAATGTCTTATTCAACTGGAGATACAGATTCCAATTTCAATTACATTTTCCAGGAAAGACTCTCAGGATCCAATTTAGGAGAAATGCTGAAAGTGGTTTCATAGAATCCCAAATATGTCATCCTTCTTCTCACTCCCACACTGAGGTCCCTAGTAGAATGCCTGGTGTGGGCGGAATCTATAAATCATTCAGGGAAAAGCAGCATCAGGGCAATTGGGAGGCATCAGCATCACAAGAACGGCTCCTCTTGTCACAGCGAGTCCGTCTTATTAAATGTCCATAAAAATATAGGATGGAAATCAAACAGGAGTAAGAGCTGAACCACGTGGTCTTCGGGCCTCACTTTTGTGCCACTATCCTCTGAGTTCCATTTCTACGCTCTTCCAGGGAATTTTCCTCTCTATGAATTTTCAACAGGATGTTTGCATAAGCTTTTCCTATGCAGGGTATCTCACCAATGGGTGAGATGTTTTGCCGTTAATTCCAATAAAGGACGAGTTTTAGCGCCTTCAGCATTGTCATGGTCAATTACATTTGAATTAAAACTGTAGAGTAAAATCTGCAACAGAGCAGACCTCGGTTAATGCACACAGTTTGGCATTTCGTGCTTCAGAACGCTTGCACACAAACACACTAAAGAGGCCAAAATGGTTCCCTTAGTAACTGTTTGAAGACTTTGGAGCCACATTTGGATAGAGAGAAGTCACTTGATCTCCAGGATTGAATGTTAGACAACCAATTTCCATATTGCCTTGCGAAATGACTCAGGCAGGAGAAAAACCCTCTCGTGTTGAGGAATGCAGACAGTTCTGCCTTTGCTCCTCATTTCTGGAAGCTAAATTAATGAACAGGACTTCCTGAATTTTGAAAGAGGAGTGCCTCCAATTCTGTGCTTAAAAGGCCCAAGGAGTATGCTTGCTTCTCAGTGAGATGATAATGTAACAAAAATTGAAGTTCGAGGAGGAAGAAGAGAATCACTACTATATACAGGTAAATGTGTTAAATGTGCTTAGATGCACAAAAGGTAATTAGCATGTAAATTGAATTCTGAAGAGAAGAACACAAATAATCATGTCACTAAGGACCTATCTACAGTGGATTTTTGGTGCCAGAGTTTAACCTGCAATCCTCTCTAACAAGGTGATAATGAGCTGCAAAAGCCCAAAGGAACTGTTTGTTGGGTAGCACTCCTTATCAGGTGAGGAAGGCACATTTTCACATGCACAGTCATTCCTGGTATGTAGCTTTAAATAAAGTCACTCATATCAGCTGCCACAACTTCCCTTAGAAAGAAATGACACGGGCTGAGGCTTCTGATCTTTTGAAGTTGTCAGTAATCCCCAGGGGTGACTTGGACATCAGAGAGAGAGCTGACCTGGCAAGATACAAAGATGGCAGCATCATGAGAATATACCACCAGCACCTACCCACAGATGAAGACATCTGACTTTGGATGCCAGACTCAGGATTAATTCTAGACTCAGAAGCTCCTTTCCCACCCTCAGAACCTGTCATTAAGACTCTTGCTGTAGGTGGTTTGGAGCTCTGGTTATTTAATTCAAGAGGTGAGTGCCTGCCTCACAGTAGAGAGAGAGAAAACTACTTATTCTAAAGATCAGGCCTCTCAAAGATTGAGACCTTGTCTTGTTTTTAATTCTCTTGGATTTTAGTTCTCCCCTAAAGCCCAGAGCACAAACTAAGGCCTGACCACTTTTCCTAAGGTCTAGCTGGAAATGGCTGGCGGTGGGCCAGACCCCAGAGATGCAATGAAATGTGTACACAGAGCCATCAAGGAGCACACCTTAACATCAAGCAGCTCATGTTAACTCAGGAGCTGAGTTAACTTGTAAGAGGATGTAGGTTCTGAGAACAAAGGTAAAGAAGACGAGTCAAGAATTTGAAATAGATCCATGCCAGAAAATTATCTTAAAGGCAGCAGAATATATATATATATATATATATATATATATATATATATTTTAATCCAGCAGAGTTTGGTTGAAATACAACATAAGTGTAAAAGTGGGTCTAGGGCTGTGACGGGATGCTTGGAGAATAAAAATTTCTACAGGGCAAAAAGACAGAAATGTTTCCCCAAAGACCTACCCCAGAGATCTTTATTTTGAAGTTGTCCCCCATATGTCTTGCTTTAATCCTGATGTTGTAGAAGAGGCTGAACCATTGTATGCATAGAGTATGCATACATGTCAGTTGGTTCCCTTGGCCTTCTAAGACCCCCATGTTCTTGCTCTCTGGCTCCTGCCAGCCACTCAATCTCTTTGTTACCCCTCATGGTAAGATATAAAGAGAAGTCTAGGGTACAGTGAGAACCAATCATAAGGAATATGGCCTGGTCTGTAGGGGTCAGATAAAGCCAGTATGGAATTTAACAAGAGATCTGAAGGATGAGAGAGAATTTGGCCAGAAGGGTGGCAGGTAAGGGCAGTTTCCCACTCAGAAGGCATGTGCAAAGATCCTGAATCACAATATAGCAAGGCAGCTGGTTCTATGTGTCCTGGGCCAACCTCCCCCAAGTAGGTCCTTCCTAATCACTGCCCAGCCCTGAAAACAGCTACCAAAGGGGAGAAAGGAGGGGAATGCAAGTACTTAGTTGTAGAGATGTTTGGGCTGGAGTAATGGGAAAAATCAACCAGTGCTCAAAGAAATCTAGCATTCTTCCTATTTCTCATCACTTTGGTCAATGTTTCTGAATTGGAAATTAAGGAGACTATTTGGCAGTTCTGACATTTCACAATATTCTAGCTGACCTCCAGTCATAGCTAGAGAGAATGGAAAACCACAGTCTCCAAAGAAGTTGTTCTGAGGAAAAATTATGCACGTGCGTGCACACACACACACACACACACACACACACACACACACAGAACAAGGGTAAAGAGGGAGATATCCATTTTCTTAGTATTTTTTTTTAATTTATTTGACACAGAGAGAGAGATCACAAGTAAGCAGAGAGGCAGGCAGAGAGAGAAGGGTAAGCAGACTCCCTGCTGAGCAGAGAGCCTGATGTGGGCCTCAATCCCAGGACCCTGAGATCATGACCTGAGCCGAAGGCAAAGGCTTTAACCTACTGAGCCACCCAGGCGCCCCATTTTCTTAGTATTGAATGATTTGGAACTCACCATGTATTTACTCAGCTGAGCATAGCAATTACCAAACAGCTAAATGGTCAAGAATTTCCATAAAGTAAAACACAAATACCTGATATTTATGTTTTAAAGTCTACCCTTTCAAACCATCATTTTTTAACCCTCGGCAAAGGGATTTCCTGCTGACACCAGGCTTTGAATGATGGAAGGGATCAGCCATTATATTTTGTTTCCATTGGGACCACATCATCAACCTGCAATTTCTCCATATTAGAAAATTGCACTTGATTTCCAAATAATGAACAGTTGGGGCGCCTGGGTGGCTCAGTGGGTTAAAGCTGCTGCCTTCGGCTCAGGTCATGATCCCAGGGTCCTGGGATCGAGGCCCACATCGGGCTCTCTGCTCAGCAGGGAGCCTGCTTCCTCCTGTCTCCTCTCTCTCTGCCTGCCTCTCTGCCTACTTGTAATCTCTCTCTCTGTGTCAAATGAATAAATAAAATCTTTAAAAAAAAACTAATAATGAACAGTTGGACAATGGCTTTGCCCCCCTGCCACCTAACACTGGTGCCATTTATATGAGGCAGAGACAGAGACCTGTTTCCTCTAGTAACTTATGGACTGTGGGGCCTCCTGAGCCACACCATCCCTCAGGAACAATACTGGCCAGGTGCCCTGCTTCCCTCTTGCTCTCTGAGAACCCCAGACTCAGGGAGTCTTTGCCACCCCCTCAGACGGGGAGCATTTCCAGACATCCTCCACATACTGATGCCTTACCTGAGTGACAGGGATACTGTCCTCTGGAGGCTTCAAGACACAGTGGGTTTCTCACAGAAATACACTTACAGCAGCATGGCTCAAACAACTTCTTTAAAAAAAGTTCTGTCTAGATACTAAAATTTGTTTTGAGAGACTTCAGCCAGTTATGAGATTCCATGTCCAGGGGAAAGGTACTGACCATTTGTGGACTCAGAATTCCCAGAAGCTTCTGCATTCAGGAGAGTGTTGCACCATCAGAAAGGAGGGGGCACAGACTAAGAAGGAAAGGTGAGAACTTGTAGACCTTCAAGTCCAGGGAGACCCCTATCACAGCAGAAGAAGACCAGTGGGTATGAAAAAGCGTGAGTCCATTTATTGGCACACCCATTTTCTGTGGAGGTGGGGTGAGGGGTGTAATTCTAAGGGAGGGAGGATGTGAGCTTCATACTCAGAGTCCAGTCATGCAGAGATAAGTTGTGTCTGGGGATGTCCATTGGAGATACAGCATGGAGAGTAAAAAACAGAATCTTGGCTGGAAAGGGCAGGGTGGCTTTCCCAAGAAAGGAGGATGGCAGGGCATAAGTTTCCCCAGATTTCAGAGAACCAGAAGGACAGAGAAGCCTAAGCTGCCCCTCTGAATGTGCGGGGCTCTACATCCTTTAGAAGCAAGCCCCTGAGGCCTGAAAGGCTTGTTAGCTCTGGGTTTGGAAAGGATGCTTTCTGTGGCCACCTGACTAATCATGGTGCCCACTGGGAAGGAGCTTACCCTGGATTGGCCACGAGGCAGGGCAAAAATTCTCTAATGACACTTCCCAGTTGGATGGGGCCTCTGTGCTCAACATAGAGTGATTACATCACTTGCTCTGACTCTGTCCTAGGCAGGAACCGAGAATGGGACTTATACCAGTCCTTGAAATGTCAATTTTGCCCAGACTTGAAGGTATGGGAGCACCATCAAATACACACTGCCCATACACATGCAGACCTTGTTGTGATTTCTATGGCCCTTTTTGGCAAGTTTTCTTTTTTCTTGAAGCACCCCACAAAAAAATTCCCTGCTCCTTTTTTTCTTTAAGGAATATAATCTTAGAGAAAACTGTCAGTGTGGGAGTGAGGCAGACTTGAGATAAAATCCAAGTAACTATGACCTTGGACAAGTCATGCATCTATTTCCCCGTGTAGAGAAAGAAAGATGATATCAACTTGGAATTTGAAATGCTGAGATGAGGAGTTAATGATATATATCAAAAGTCTAGCATTTTCCTTGATCCAGCATTAAGGAATTGACTGTGTGGAATTAAAGAATTCTTTAATTCTTTGTTTTATTCTCTCTCTCTCTTCGAACTGCTATTAATATCACCAGAAATACTTAGGAAAACCCCCGCTGTCTGCATCTGCTGACCCCCATTTCCCGCCCTCCCCTTTCCTGTATGAATGTGATACTGAACCTTAGGTCGAGACATTACAAATCCTTTGCCTCAGGCTAGCCAACCTCTGTGGGATGTCACAATACTGTGAACTCTCTTTGGGGGTCCCCTCGTAGCTCTTTTCCAGGGTGGCCTGATAGGGCTACGATAATCTGATAATCTTTGCCCAAGGGACCATGCTCCACTGTGGCCTTCCTGCATTTATCATTTAATAGGAGACGTTTGGTTTTTAGCAATGGATACTTTTCTTCCTAGAGCAATGACAGGCTGAGGATGTTTTTCAAAGACCCTCCTCCTATGTCTAATTGACCTTCCACCATATTCCATTACAGTCACATAAAGATTTGATGTGACCTTTGTCTATGTTACCGAATGATTGGGGATGTGGGGCAAAAGGGACTGCCAATGATGGAGCCCCTTGGAGTACTCCCGGGGGGTGATGCAGCAGGACCACAAGACCCTGGGCTAGAGCTGTGCATGGGCAGCTCACCCACTTCCAGATGGGACAACCACCCCATCCACAGATGAGCAAACAGAGGCCTGAAGGGGTTATCCAACTGGTCCATGTTCACGTGGTTATCAAATGGTGCTGAATATAGGCAGTTTTTCCTACTGCGAATAATGCCCCATCCCTCTTCCTCTTGAGAAAGCCTGAGGTTTCATGTTGGCCTCTTATGATTTGTTCTGCCTGATGCTGTCTGTGGATTGCACACAAAAAGTCAGCTGCTTTGTCAAGTTGACAATCGATGACACAGAGGTCTTGAGGACCAGGAATCCTGGAGGGTGAACTTTTGCCACATGACCTGGTGTCCCGGGAGATGCCTAAGTGATTGATCTCCCCACTGGGCTCTGAGGCCCTGTTCAGAGATTGAAGCAAAGGTCCCTGAGGAGAAACTGGGCCCTGAGTATGCCCTTCACAAAATACACGAAGATAATGAATGCCCTTGCATAAGAGGAGCAGCATCATGGAATATAACCAGAAGTTGAAAACTGGCATACAAACATTTTTTCAGGTTTTATCCTAATTTCCAATAGGACTTTAAGATCTCTTTGGTTCAATATTCACCAGGAAAAATAGAACTATAGCTTATTCTTATTCCGTAGCTTATAGATTTTTTTAATTCTCACATGATAAGATATCAGGTTATTTTAATTAGATTTCTATGAAAACATATTTGCAAGTGTAGTCTGGTTTAAAATCTAATGGAATTATAGTTTGTAAGTGCTCAGTTAAAGATTTAGGCGAATATGATTGTCCCATCAGCAGATGCTCTGAAAATTTGTTCATGGAAATTAGATTTTTTTGATGCTGCTTCATTCCCTGGGTGACATGTTACCATCTCTTTAGCTACATTTTCCACTGGGTTATTGCTGCAGGCCTAGCTCAGTGTCAAACCAATTGGGAAAAACAGTATCATGCTGTGCACAGACTCCGCGATGCCTTGCTGCCATGTGGGGAAGGTGACAGGATATTCAAGGGGCAACCCCGTCATGCTCACAGTGACCTTACAGAAGCAAGATCCGCACCCCTGTTGGCTGGGTGTCCCCTCTCCAGGTCATGAATGATTGAGAAGCCACATAGGACTGAATCTTGAAAGTTGTGAGTGGCTGGAGTGGATAGGGCTGGCAGAAACAGCCCTGAAATTGTCAATGTGTAATTGCATCTGTGCCAGGTTATCATTATTCACTCGGGGCCGCACGGGGATCACATTAATACACTGACAGCTGACTCAGTAGGAGAATCACTGGGTAGAAAGTCATCCTTGTCTGGAAACTATTCAATACCCAAGCGGGGTGGGGGGCAATCTCTCCTAAGTGCCTCTCCACCTCTTTCTCTGATGGCTCCTTGGTCAGCTCATTAATAATGTAGCAAGTGTTCCCGGGTTATTTCTCTTCCATGACTCCATCCGAGTAGGGACACTGCCACGTTGCACTGGATTGGGGCTGGCCACCAAGGGTTTTATTTGTAGAAGGGCTCTATAGGCATTTTGGGAGAGAAAGAGAGAGCAGTGGCTGGGCACTTTGAGGTTTAATTCATGGTCAGTGAGATTCCAATGTAAATGTCATCCCTTAGCAGAAGAAAGAAGATGATGGGACTCAGGGCAGCTGGAAGGGTTGACTTTGGTTGGGATGGGGTAGACACAAATGTTTTCTTCAGAACAGTTCTTGAGTTTTTTGAGAGAAGGGGTGGTATGAAAAAGCAGGCTTGCAACGCCAATAGAACTGCTGCAAATGTGAAGAGAGAGTTCCATGTGTCAAGATACCGACAAAGGTTAAGATAAAGCTTTTCTTTCCTGTTGCCTGGAAAAATTTAGGCTGGAAAGTGGGGTGATCCAAACCTAAAAGGGAAGGAAGGCAAGAGAGCTGCCAACAAAGCAGGCAATCTTTGCAAAGAGCTCAGGGCCATGTTTTGCAGCTACAAAGGTTAAGTGGCCAAAAGGCCACATCAGGACTTTCTATTGGTGGCCAGCAGCAGAGCAGTCCTGGTAATCGGAGAGACTCATATATCCTTTCCTTGGGCCAAGTTGGCGCAGGGGAGCTTGGGGGAGAAGTGAGGTGGAAGCACCTGCGGTTTCTAGACTGGCAACTCTGCACCAGATACAACAAGAGTAAGGCCGTGGCTACAAGGGCTGGGGCTTGAGTCCTACCACATTCTGTCCTCGCCGCTCCCTGCCATTTATTAGACTGGAAGAGTTCACTGCCTGTGGCAGATGTGGAGATATGCCTCTCACTTCCCCTTCATCTGGGGGGTCCTGCTCAGGTGAGAGGTCTGTGGAGAGCTAACGCTGTCCAGCTATTAGCGGGGTCTAGCTTGGCTGCCAGACCAAGATAACGCTACTGCAGAGCCAGCCCCAGCCCATGACCAATCACAATGGTGTGCAGGGGCCTAGTCATTCCTTCAGCAGGGGACCTCCTCCGCTGGGCAGTCTTTGCTCTGCTCCCCGTTGGACTAGCACTAGTCTCGGTCTAGTCTACACAGTTGCCCAGTGACTCCCCTTGACCAGTCCTGCTGCCTTCCTGGTTTTCTCATGTGTGACTCCATAATTAACATCTACTCCTAATTCCATCTCAACATCTGCTTCCCAGAGCCCTACCAGTGCCATGGCTCTATACCTCAGTTTCCTCAGCTATACGTTGGGCATAATAAATTTGAAAACTAATTTGTTGCTGTTATGAGGATGAACAAGATAATTGTGTAAAATTTTAGCAGGGGTTGGGGCCTCTGGGTGGTATAGTTGGGTAAGCATCCAGCTTTTGCCTTGGGCTCAGGTTGTGATCCTGGGGTTGTGAGATCAAGCCTCACAGCTGGGTCTGTGCTCAGCTGGGAGTCTGCTTGAGATTCTTTCCCTCTCCCTCTGCCTCTCCCCGCCCCCCACCACACATGCTCTCTTTCTCAAATAAATAAATAAATAAATAAATAAATCTTACAAACAAACAAACAAAAAACACTTAGCATGGCAATACCCCTACCATGTCATCAGTGGAGTAAAGACTAGAAAGATCCAGATTATGTTATTTCCTCTAAGTAAAGAGCTCCATTCTGCCTTACTCCAATTTCTGTCAGCATTTGGCTGCTTGGGCAAATCCTAATATCCAAGCCTTTGGCCCCAGGAAGTGAGCCTGGTCTTAGATTTGAAAGACTTCTCCTTCTTGAAGTTTCTCTGACAAAGAGACATTAGTCAGACCATCTATAATTTGTAGTTCAGCCATATTAACCCCTTAGAGGAGGCCTTACCTTGACAGGGAACCCAGGATTCTGGAATAAAGATTTCAGTGCTCTGGACAGTTCACACCCTTGGCTCCTAGAACACAAGCTGGGAGTTCCAGAGCTGTCTGAGGAACACCACGAGCTTTTCCTTCTATTGATATTCAGCAGAGGGCTGCTTTCGGGTTTCAAGGCAAGCACATCTCAGAGACTGCAGGCTGCTCTCATGAGAGAGGGTTGGAACATCATGACTGCTCTGAGTTCTTGGCGTAGAAAGTTATGAATGTCATAAGCCATTTTTTGTTGTCAACCAGAACTCCAGAGACTGCCACAATCTTTCAGGGATCCTGGGATAAACCTCTTTCCCCAGATATGCCAGCCTCCAGCAGTAGTCATAGGATGGTCACAGAGAAAGTAGCTCTGCACACTGGGGACAGCCTCTTGGGGCCATCTGGCCTACAGCTCCATGCCCTGGTCAGTACTACAAAGTGGGCATGGCTGGAATCTAAGTTTCTTTTCTTTCCTTCTTTTCTCTCTCTTTCTCTCCTTTCTCACTTCTCCTTCCACTCCTTTCCTTTCCTTTTCCTTCCCTAACTGCCCTTCCTCATGCATTCAAGACACTCTATGGATCTCTTGCTAGGTCCTAGGGTTAGATGGAGAAATATGGTATGGTAAATATAGTCAACACATTTATTGTCTGAGAAACATTCAACACAGAACCAAGTAACACAATTTGGGGTGATTAGGAAAAGCTTCACAGAATATGGAACTTGTGAACTGAGCCTTGAAGAATAGTTGGGAGCCTTCTAAGCAGAAGGGAATGAGCTGTGGGGATGGTAGGGTCGTGCAGATAAACTCTCTCCAAAGCAGACTGAACAGCACAGAGAGAATCAAAGGGCTGTGAAACATTACAGGGTTTCAAACAGTCTCACCCAAGGCAGGACTGCACCCTATGAGCCAGTAGCTCTATAAAGCAGTCATCCAGGGCCATGATCCGTATTATGCTTGGAACTTGGTGGAGAACACTGACCTTTTTTTAACAGGGCAGAATTAGAGCCTAGAGCCTGGTAGGGTCCTTCTTGGCCTCCTAAAACCTGTGTTTGTGAGTCTTCCTTTACGGCAGGCCCATAAGGCTGCTGGGCCTTCCCTCATGAAAGGAGGAAACTAGGAAGTATTAGACAAGCATCCCAAATGGCCACCACACCAGTATGTGACCTTAGACAAGTTATCTAATTGTCCCTGCCTGGGTTTATAAAATGGAACGATAATCACATTATCTTCGTCATAGGTCTTTTGGGAGAATGAAATGAAAAGTGAAAATGCATGAAGTTTGGGGTTCCTAGGTGGTGCAATTGGTTAAGTGCCTGACTCTTGATTTCAACTCAGGTCATGAGCTCAGGGTTGTGAGACTGAGCCCCTAGTTGGGCTCCACGCTCAGTGGGGAGTCTGCTTGAGATTCTCTCCCTCTGAGCTCTCCCTGCTCATGCTCTCTCTCTCTCTCTCTCTCTCTCTAATAAATAAATAAATAAATCTTAAAAAGAAAAGAAAGAAAATGCACTAAGCTTGTGCACAGGACTTGGAATATAGAGAATGCTCCCTGAATAAGAGATCATTATTTTTGTTTCATAGCTTGACAAAAAGTTGCAAAGTTAACAGAAAAAATATAATTATATCATACATTTCACAATTTATGCTGAAGATTTACTTGACAATTCTGTAGTATTTCTAAGTGTTGTTATGTTTACCCTTCTGGGCCATTGGGGTCTTCGGTTGGGGTTGTAAGGGGGAATCATTCACTTGGTTTCCTGTTTCCATTATACAACATGAATGGCCATGGCCCCAAGATCACATTCAGTCTAATGTATCACACAATCAGTGTTTTAGTTTTTCACAAAATGAAATGTTAATGCTTGAAAGATCATTTACATATGGCCTACAAGTTATTTAAGAAAACAGCAATTAAACATGTTGAGATAATTAACAGTGTGCACACGATTAACAATGCTTTTTAGATGCTAGACATTAATGGAGTAGATGCCAAATGTAATCCCACACTTCAGTTAGGATTTCTTCGTTAATTACATTAATTTACAAATTTAAAACAACAATGACATTCATTTGAACAAAATAAGTATTTTAAAAGTTAAAATAATCAAGGGGGGTTTTCAGCACTCAGGACAGATTGTAATAGATTTACCTTATTTTCTGTTCCCACCAGAGGACAGTGTAATTAAGGACAAGAAATAACCTGCTATATATACTACAGGCCTGTCCACAGTGGACTCATCCAACCCTTTCACATGCATAATTTGTTTTCAAGCTAACTCGCCTGCTACTATCCAATAAAATGGAATGTTTTGCAGCTGTGATTCATGGGCCCTTCCCTGGATCTGAGTCCTGCACTGACCCCACAATAGGGATTCTAAATGGAACACATGAAAACATGAAGGCGAGTGAGCACACTCACCGGCCAGCACCTCAGCTGCCTGGCCCAGGATCGCAGTGCTAGCAAACTGGGGAGAATCTCCTATTTGCTCACACTTATGGCGACATTTCACAGGCCCAGGTCCATTCCCAAGACTATCACAGTCTCCAAGAGTAGTGATCCAGCCAGCACTGAGACTAGGGCATCTGAGAACCACATCCCTCTAGTGTCTGCTGGGCCACTGACACATAAAACAGCCCCTTTGAGGGCAGCCTAATATAGGGAAAACCTTGGACTGATCGTTTCTACCACTTACTATCTGGGTGGCCTTGGGCAAGCTAATACACCTCAATGTTTCTAAACTTACAAAATGGGGATCATATATTATTATATACTTCATGGAGTTATTTTGAGGATTAAAATGAAATAATCCCTTGAATATTAATTCCTTTCTGCTCATTTTGAATGTTTCTTAAGCTCTCAGTATTCAGACAGCTGCAGCAGGAAAATTTAACTTGAAAGGGAGGGATGTAGGAAAGGAAGGAAAATGAACTTTAAGTTCTTGAGTGCTGCATGGATCTATAGTCACCAACGTGAAGAGACTCTGGTTGTACACATAAAGGTCAGCTATAAATGTACTGGACACTATAAGGAAAGTGAATAGTGCGAGTGACCTTTGGAATCTGCATATGATTTCCAGGATATTGTCATGGAAAGGAGCCATGGCAGAGAAGGAAATTATCACTAATTGATTATCTATATCAAACTTGACCCTATGTCTGATGTTTAACTCACACCCTTTCACATGGGTGGCGAGTACAAGGCTCTCATGTGAACCTGTGTCTCAGTCTCTGATTTTAGAATCCCAGTGGTCAGGATCTTCAGCTTCCAGCCTAGCTTCCCTTTGCCTGTTGGGACTGTTCATGTCCTCAGGAAGTTTGACTGGTTCTCTGCTCCACCATCCCACAACATGTTCTTGGGTGTCTCCAAGTCACAAGGCTCCAGAAACAGTCAGGTTGTCACCCTGGGTGAGAAGATGGGAAGTGACCCTGCATAGACCAGTATGTGCCAGATCCCACACCTATATAGTTCAGTCCTGTCTTCTTTATAGCATACTGCCTTCTTAGAAATATAGTTGGGTCTCTGTCTTTGTATTGAAAGCACTTCTGGTTTCAAGCTCAAAACTTAGTATAAGTCTCTCTTGTGATGCTCCACAAACAATATTAATTTGAGATTCTGTAACTGTGTCCTAAAAATGAAGCAGGATTTCAAAGTGTTCAAGTTTCTAGGTCTTTGCCCTACTTCTTCCCTATGCTTCATTAGTGCCCCTTGTACCTTCTCATCATCCTAAGCCAGTTAATTATTATTAGTTATTCAATAATTATCCAATAATTACCTCCTTCCAGTGCCTTCTCTGACTACTGTGCTTTCCCCTCAGTATTTGGCTCCATAAGGGAGCCATCTTTCCTTCTGGAGCTGAGCATCACCTGTCTTTTGGAGCCTCTGCACCCCTCCGTATACCAAATACCTCCATGTGGACACTACATCTTGGTCTCTGTGCCCTAATACCTACTTACCCATGCCCAGAACTAAACAGGTTCTCTGAAAAAGTTGTTGCAATCAATGTGATCAAGATGTTGAGGTTCCGTGGAATTTAAACATGCCCTCAACAGTTCAGACAAGAAGTTGTTGGGATCCTAGGCCATCTGCATTAGGATAGACACCGATGGAACTCATTAACATGTGCTCTCTTGAGGGGCACCTGGGTGGCTCAGTCGGTTCAGCAGCTGGCTCTTAATTTCACCTCAGGTCATGATCTCAGAGTTGTAAAATCAAGCCCCACAAGGGGGTCTGAGCTCAGTGAGGAGACTGCTTAAGGATTCTCTCGCCCTCTCACTCTGCCCCTTCTGCATCTAAAATAAATAAATAAATCTTTTAAAAAATGTGCTCTCTTGAAAAAGAATGAGATCTATTTAGAAAGGGCAGGCAGTTTAACCCAACTTCCTTCACTAAGGAAGGATTCCTTAGTAGCCACAGGAATCAAAGAGTAAGGCCAATAATTGTCCCATAGTTTAATCAATGTGAGAACTAACCTTGGCAATTCATACTAAAGGCCACCTGTTCACTAACGGCCTTTTGTTTCACTTTGTTACCGTGTGGTCTGAAAGTGAAAATTTCCCCTTGTTCATGTCTTCTGGTCTTTGGCATTTTGTTGTGCTGTGGAGTGGAACCTCTTAAACTCCCATAGGTCTAAGAATCACTTATTTAGTCCAATTAAAATAGGTAGAAGCCATAAATAGACATTTTTTCCAACAAAAACATACAGACACATGAGAAGATGCTCAACATCACTGATCGTCAGGTAAATGCAGTTCAAAACGACAATGATACCTGTCAAAATGGCTAAAATCAACAATGAAAAAAAAACAGGTGTTAGTGAAGATGCTGAGAATGGGGAACCCTCTTATGCTATTGGTGTGAATAGAAACTGGTGGAGCTACTCTGGGAAACAATATGGAGGTTCCTCAAAAAGTTAAAAAATAGATCTGCCCTACGATCCAGCAATTACAGTACTGGGTATTTACCCGAAGAATACAAAACACTAATCCAAAGGGATACATGCACCCCACTGTTTACAGCAGCATTACCTATAATAGCCAAAATATGGAAAGAACCCAAGTGTTCATTGACTGATGAATGGATAAAGATGTGGTGTAGGGGCGCCTGGGCAGCTCAGTCGGTCAAACGACTACCTTCAGCTCAGGTCATGATCCTAGAGTCCTAGGATCGAGCCCCGTGTTAGGCTCCCTGCTCAGCAGGGAACCTGCATTTCCCTCTCCCTCTGCTCCTACCCCACCTCCACACTTATGTTCTCTATCTCTCTCAAATAAATTAATATTTTAAAAATACGTGGTCTATAAAGAACCTAGATGTCCATCAACAGATGAATGGATAAAGAAGATGTGGTATATATATAC
>LNAC01000934.1:476715-508368 GCA_002007465.1 Ailurus styani
CTGATGATTCACAGACCTGTACCCCTTGGGCAAAGAATAAAAATAAAATAAAAAAAAATATGTGGTCTATATACAATGGAATATTACTCGACCATAAAAGAGAATGAAATCTTGGCATTTACAACGACATGAATAGAGCTCGAGAGTATCATGCTAAGTGGAATAAGTCAGTCAGAGAAAGACAAATACCATATGATTTCATGTATATGCAAAATTAAAAAACAAAACAAATGAGCAAAGGAAAAAAAAGAGAGAGGCAAACCAAGAAATAGACTCTTAACTACAGTGAATAAACTGATGGTTACCGAGGGGAGGTGGGTGGGGGGCTGGGTGAAACAGGTGATGGGGACTAAGGAGGGCACGTGTTGCGAAGAGCACCAGGTGTTGTGTGGATGTGTTGAAATGTATATTGTGCACCTGAAACAAGTATTACAGTGTATGTTAACTAACTGGAATTCAAATGGAAACTTAAAAAAAAAAAGAAAAATATTTAAGAAATAAAAGAACATTATACTTATAAAAAGTGAATTACCTACTTAGCATATTGCTAAAATGCTGATTCTGATTCAAGAGTTTTAGAATGGGTTCTCAGATTTGGAAATTTCAGGGAGCTTCCAGGTTAAGCACTGCTGTGACTGGTCAACACTTTGAGTAGCAAGAGTTTCATGATGTAATTTTCAGCTTCAGCTGTGCAGTCAAATCAACTGCGAAGTTTTATAAAAAAAAAGTACCAGTTCCTGAACCCCACACCTCAGGCCATTTAAATCAGAATCTGGATGAAGCCTGGGAATGGTATTTCGTGAGATGCGTCCCAGAGATTTCAGTGGGCAGCCAAGATTGGGAATGTTGGCCTAAATCTGTGATTCTCAAAGTGTCACCAAAACAGCAGCAGCAGTGTCATCTGGGGACTCGTTAGCACTGCAAAATTTCTGTGAATAGGCAAACAATTGCAGTATATCCAATGAATTGAATATTACTCAGCAGTGAAAAAGGAATGGAGTACTGATGTGCACCACACACGGATGGATCTCAAAAATATTATACTAAGTAAAGAACATAGATGCAAAAGACCACATACTGGATGATTCCAAAGTAGGCAAATCTATAGAGCCAGAAAGTAGATTTGTCTTTGCTGGGGGCAGAAGGTGGGACCTGTCAGTGACTGAAAACTGGCATAAAGGATCTTCCTGGGGTGATAGAAATGTTCTAAATTGAGACTGTGGTGATGGTTGTACAAGGAGGTCAGGTTATTAAGATCATTGAATTGTATACTTACGATGGTTGAATTTTATGGGATATAAAGTCTATCACAATGAAGCTGCTAAAAAGGAAAAAAAAAAGAAATGCAAGGTCCCTGGGAACCCCATCTCCCCAACCTACTTAGTTGAAGACTGAAGTAGGACCCAAGAATGTGGTTAACAAGCCCTCTGGGCAACTCTGAAGGGCACTCATGTTTGAAAAGTCCCAGTCTAGGCTGGGAGGGTCTTGAGAGTTGCCCGCTGCTGGGATTGGAGTCCTGCTAGGAGTTTTAGGATAGAACCTTCAGGAAATTGCTCTGGGGAATCACAGGATGGAAGCAAAACAGTCCTGAGGAAACCATGGAGTAAAAACTCTTGGCAATTGGAGGGAAAAGCCCATGTTCCACATCTGGACCTGCAGTATTGGTGACTGTGTGAACCTGGGAAAATTATCTGTCTTTCTCAGCACTGGATAGTAAATGGGAATAAAAATATGTACTTCTTAACATTGCTGTGCACATACAATTAGAGGACAAACACGGAAGCTGTTTACAGGAATGGAGTCCTATCAGGGCCTGGTACTTATACATAGAGGAGAATAATAGATGTGGGTCCATATCTCCTTCACATAAACTGCTGCAATCCAGCCTCTTCTAAAAGGCTTGTTCTGGAATTTTCTGTTGCATTGGGGAAGCTCTGTGCTGCTATATTTAGAAGGTTATTATTCCAGCACATGAATATTCTTCTGGATTCTTTCTTGCCTCAGGGTCTTACTTATTTAAGACTGCTTATTTTCAAAGTCATAAGTATCTGCTACTTGGAAAAAGCTTCAGGACAATGCCCTGGATTCAGTTTCATCCTCTTTGTTATCATGAGAACAGAAATAGTATTTTTTACTGGGGAAATTGCCACCCCTGAAAGAGTTCTCATCCATACCTTGGAACTAAGGAATTGTTCTTTGCACTTCTTGACCTAGTAAATGGACTGAATGTCACAAGATGTGAAGACACTTGCTCCTCAAAGCCGCCTTGTGAGTGTGTTAAGAGAATTTTCAAAAGCTTAGCCCCAATGAGACAACAAGAAAGGAATAGAATCAGCCTTCAGTGGAATGTATTTTGGGGTGACATAAAGTACTTTATGCCAATTGGAGCTCAAGTCAAGACATAATCAACTAATCATTGGTAATCATTGGTAATTCAGATGTGAATCAAGCTAATTTCCAGGCAAACAGCCCTTCTGATGGTCGTGTTGAACTGCAGGCATAGGTGTTTATGATGAACAGCATTTAGACCCAGGCTAAAAGCAAAGACCAGTACCGTGGGGCAGAAGACCAGGAAGCAATACGAAATCCTCAGTTATCTTCTGGTGCCCCCACCCACCTTAGCAAGCCCACAAAAAGACAGAACTCTTCCCTGGTGCCCTCTCATGTCCTTGAAAGGCAGTAATTTCAATTGGCTTTGTCTTCCACTCCTTCTGTTAAGGTAAAGATCAGTAAGTGATTCAAATGGAAAAGGTCTCATCTCAGCCAATATAATTGGTCTGCCATCTGCATCCTGCTATAAACTTCTTTAAGGAAGTGTCTGTGTCTTGTCCACTGATGTGTCCTGCCCAGAGAATGCCACAAATTGCAACAGAGCACTATGCATTTAACATGTGTTATTAACAGTTAATATCTGCACGGCTCCTGTAAGGGGAAGCACTACTGCCTGGAATTTATCAGAAGGCGGGAGGTAGAATTAGGACATAAATCCATGCATTTCAAACTCCAAAGCCCAAGTTCTGCATTTGGTCCCTCTTTGCCTCATCCCCTATCCATACCTAGAAACGGGCAGCAAGTTTGATGCACTGGAACTTAACCCTCCAGTTCATCTCCTTGTTTCTGGGTTATCTGGGACAATAGAGGCTTATAGCAACCCGTGCCCATTCAGTGACAAGAGAACAAGTCCATGCTCCCTGTTTGCTGTTTTATGAGGCTGCTCCGATTGTCTGAGCCAAATCCATCTCTCCCCAAACCTCGGAGTCCAGTTTTGCCCATAAGCTCTTTAAACAGCTTGCTCATCCTGTCTATAACAGTAAAAATCCCTGGTACAACAAGCGAGGAATTGCTTGAAATTCCAATTAAGCCAAGTCTTATCAAAGCCTTTTCCATTATCTCAGTAAGCTACTTTCTACATTAAAAGTCTCCCCTTAATTAATTCTTCTTGCCGGACTGTGGACATGTGATGCTTTATTATGACCTGCGAAATCAAAAGCAAGAAAATAAAGTGTAGATAAACAGTGCGGTCAACTTCTCTCATCAAATCCATGCAGCCCCATATTGCCCTGTCACAGATCGTGTTGTCTCTACATCTCAAACAAAGAAAGCACCTCTGCAGACAGGGCCCAGGAGGACTCAGGAAAGAGCTCCCCGTGGTCTTTGGTACAAATGACGGCATCTTCTGGGGGGCTGCTTGGATAGCTGTGTCACACCCGCTTCTAGAAGGGATGCTGAAAACAGAAAGGGATGATTCTGCCACATTTCTTGCCCACAAGCGAGTACACACGAGGGCTTTCTTGCACAAATAAATGCATGCTGGTGACAACTTTTGTTTTTTGGGTTCTGGCTGCGAGTTGCCCCCCTGCCAGGGGTTCCATCATGTAGAGCCCATCTTACTGACATAGATGTCTAGTCTTGGGTCTGCTCTGTTCTGCCTGTCTCCCAGCTAGCCGAGGACCTGGTTTCGAACGCTAGACCTCCTTCCGGGGAAATCAACAATAAGAATATTGAGGCCGTGGACCTCCTGCCCAGCTCTGCCCAGGCTCGTCCGCCGGGAACCCAGGTGGGGCCGAGAAAGCGGAGTCATGCCTGCAAAGTGTATATAGCTCTTTCCCTGGTTCTCCACGGATTTTGTGCCTCTCTGGTCCCCTGGTATTTGCTTGTTTGTCTGTTTCTCTCTTCACTGCTGAGTTCATTTGCACTCAGGCTTATTTTTTCAGTTATGATTTGTCTTTAGCCGAATTCCCCAGGATTTACCGCCGTCCGTGGATTCAGAGAAAAATCCTCTCCAATTTTGCAGTGGTTCCCCTTCCTGTGGCTGTTGTTCCAGGGCCTGATTTGCCCAGACGTTAGTGTTCTATGTGACAGCCCAAGTCCCTATGACTTAGACACTATCGTGGGGCAGAGAAGCCAAGGCAAGTGGCCTGGGACCTAGAGTCGATGATCAGCGGGAAGTGGGGCTCTGGCCACGCGGGGCGCTGCAGGAGGAGAAAGGGGCATCTCCGTTCAGTCCGACAACAGATTTAGATTTTCGCTGGGATACAATACACACCATATCTGCGAACGTGTCTACTTCTCCCAGAGTACCTATTTCTTTTTCTGAGGCTCAGGCCCTGGGCTGGGAGAGGCAGGGTCCTCCCTGTTTGTGTTTTCCTGCTCGCCAAGCAGGACGCGCCCGCTGCGGAATATAAGGTTGGCTTGTTATAGTCCCATTTATTTCTCCAGAGTGTGCCGGATGACAGCCTCCGTGTTGATGAAAAAGACACTCTGAAAGTATTGCTAATTGCTTTTATTGAAAGGGATAAAAAGAAACAACTCTAGCAGATAGAGTGAGATGGCTTCTGGGAGTAGTATCTGCCTCCCAGGATTATGCTTGATTTATGGTTTTGCGTGACTAAATGCTAGGGTTCCACCTCCACCTGTCTCTAAAAGCCATTTCTTTCTCTCCATCGCCAGTGACACATTGTTTTAGTTCACACAGGGAACTTCCCTCATAGGGACCATCACAGCTGCCTGCTGCCTCACCCACTGCCCGCCCAGCTCCGTGGTGCCCGTAGAACGATCTTTCTAAATTACAAAACTTCCAGGGCACCTGGGGGGCTCAGGCAGTTAAGTGTCTGACTTTTGATTTCAGCTCAGGTCATGATCTCACGGGTGGTGAGTAGAGCCCCGTGTTGGGCTCTGTGCTCAGGGGGGTCTGCCTGAGATTCTCTCCCTCCTCCTCTCCTACTTCTCTCTCTTTCCCTCTCTAAAATAAACCTTTAAAAAATGTTTTTAAAAATAAAATACAAAACTTCCCCTGGAGGAAACCCTACCGTGGTCCCCCAGGTTTCTCTTCAGGATGAAGATCATGTGCCCCTGTTATGGAGCCATGACGGTTAACGAGATGCCTCTGTGAGGCGAGGGTCCATGAGATGGACCCCAGTCCCTCTCTGCCCCTTGTTGACCCCCTCCTTTAGTCTATGACTTTTTCTTTTTTTCTTTTTTTTAAGATTTTATTTATTTATTTGACAGAGAGAGAGAGATTACAAGTAGGCAGAGAGGCAGGCAGAGAGAGGAGGAAGCAGGCTCCCTGCTGAGCAGAGAGCCCGATGCGGGGCTTGATCCCAGGACCCTGAGATCATGACCTGAGCCAAAGGCCAAGGCTTTAACCCACTGAGCCACCCAGGCGTCCCTCTATGACTTTTTCTGAATGTGGACTGGCTTCTTCAGCATCTATGTGGTTTCTGATTCCTAATGTGTGCTTAGGAAATATTTGGGATGAATTATTCTGTCCCACCGTTACTTGACGAGAAGTGCTTTAGGTCAGGTAATGTCCCAGGCGCTGAAAATACAGCCATGAACCAAGGAGAGCACATTGCGCTCACGGAGCTCACCTAGGAACTGAGGGAGGGTGATGCCATGGAAGGTATTCAGGAAGCCCTCCCTATTGGGCAGACACCTGGTAATGGTGAGGAAACAAGTGTTCCAGACCTCTGGTGAAAGAGCACCCCAGGCAGAGGCCTAGTGCCTTTCCTGAGATGAAGCCATGCTTGCAGGGTTCCAGGAAGAGTAAGGGACTGGTGTGGCTGAAGAGATGAGCTGTGGAGGGAAGGGGACACGATGAAGTCCTACAGAGGGGAGTAGAGGAGGCATGTGGACAAATGCAAAGAGTTTGGATTTTATTCTCAATAAGACAAAATACTGTTGGAAGATTTTATACAAAGGAGTAACAGGGCCTGACTTAGGTTTTCCAAGGACTGTGTAGGTTGGTATATGAAAGCCTAGGAAGGGAGAGGGGAGGAAATGGGAGACTTCAAGATGAGACTGGCCATCGCACAGGTGGGAATTGGATTCTGGATATATTCTGAAGGTAAAGCTAACTGGACTTGCTTATAGATTGAATGAGTGTCGTAAAGGAATAGAAGGGTTTGGGAAATAAGGAAGGTGGTTCCAAAATCTTGGCCCAGGTAATTGCAATGATGGACTGGCCAGTCCCAAAGATGGTGAATACTCAAGGACTAGTGAGGGGGGACTCGGCTGTCTTCTCACAGTGCTATTGAATCATCAGATCCCTTCCTCACCTGCACCCTTCTCTCACCACTGCCCCCTCTTTGAGCTACTCTACCTATGAGCTTATTCATTATCTACAACTCAGATGGGTTCTTGGAGCTTCTAACCACTGGCCCCAATTCAAGTCCAGCCATGGAAGTCCTCTAAGCCACAGTCCATTGTCAGAGATTATGTCTCTTGTGTGGTTTCCCTTCAGACCAGGTCTCCCATCCACAGTCCTGTCACCCCCTTTCAGCCCTTTGCTCATCTCACCTTCTTCTCCCTGAATACATCTGGTTTGTCTATATTCCCTTTAAAATTGGCATTCAGGGGCAACGAAAGCTACCAGGTGGAGTTGAAAAGGAATTCTAGAAAGACTCACCTCTTATGCTATAATCTTTGCTCTTTTTTCCTTGTAGTCAGGAATCGCATTACCTCCAATGACATCTCACTTCCATTGCTGCCTGACACTCTGCACAGTGTTCACCACAGACCTCACACGGGACCACTGCCATAGCCTCCCAGCCAACATGGCCACTCTTGTCCCTCCACCACTGAGCTTTCTTCACACAGTCTCCAGGGTGAGCCAGATTCTGTGTTACTCTGAAAGGCTTCCTACCACGTTGGAATATAACTAAACTCTGCCCAGGCCACAGTCTCCTACCATACTGTGTACCACCTAACTACCATTGTCTCTGTTCCCTTCTTGCAACACATCAAACCACTGCCTCCCCAAGACCTGATACCTACTGTTCCCTTGGCCCCCATATTTTTCCCTCAACAGCTTCCATAGGTGATTTAATCTCATTCCAGGCAGATTCCATCTCATCTTAATTTCTGCAATTGTCTTCTCAGAGAAGCATACCGACCCTGACTATGTTATCTGAAGGAATACCTGGTTACTTCCTCTACCATCATAGCTCCTGTACATATTTGTAATTAATTGCCTTACTAACTTTTTAGTTTGTTGCTTGCTCGCTACCTCCCCACTGAAATGGAAACCCCACAAGGACAAGGAGAGTGTCTATCTTGATAAGGACTCTATCATTATCTTCCACAATGTCATGTCTGGAGGCCAAGTGGAAGACTGTAGGGCACATTATAGTTTGATTGTAGGTGACAAAGACGTTTACCTAGCCTAGTTACCAAAAAAATAGGTTAGCTGGATTATTTTTATATTGGTCTTCTGCTAATTAATTTGCAATTTTTTCTTAAATTTTAAGATTAAAGACATAGACTCTTTGCTTGTCTTACAATGCTGTTTCAGTTCTCTGCTTACTTCTATAATTGAGTTATAGCGAGTTTTTTATTTCCATCTTTATTTTTATTTACTTTTCCATTTTTATTTACTAAAATCTATTAATGTTTTCCTTCATGGATTATGCCTTTGATGCTATTCTTAGAAGGTTTTCTCAGCCTGACATTTAACATATATTTGCCATTATTTAATTGTATTCATGCTTTTATTTATCACCTAACCCATAACCTAACAGAAAATTTTTGGTGTATATTGTGGAGTGAGCATCTAAATGATACCTTTCTCGAGGGGTGTACCGATTGCTTAATTTTAACAATAAGCAATCTATTCCCCTGTAACAAAAAAACCCTCTTTATCATAATCACATTATCTAAATACATTGCTGAATGTCTTTGGATTTCCTTTTATTGCTCATTATTGTCTTTTCCCTTATTAGTTACTACATATTTTTATTATTTACTGACCTCAAGTAAACCTATAATATGATGGTTCAATCCTGTGACTTTGAGCAGGTTCCTGAATCACTCTGAATCGCAGTAATTTTTTTGTGACATGAGGATAATCATATCTATCTCACAGTCTACTTAGAAGGACTACATTATATAATGCATCTAAAGTGTTTATTTTCTTCAGTAAAAATTTATGGTGTTGCTCAAAAGAATTCTGAAGACTACCTACTAAATTTTTATAATATAGATATATATTCTATATATACTACAGACTGGATATCATATATACTAGATGCAGAAAAGGGACTTCTTTCATCTTTTCTAGATGGTTACTTCTGAATCATAGGATAAATTTCTAGGTGTAATTATATGCAAAGTAGCTTTCTTAGATAATTTCACGATGCTTAAATTTGTTGAATAAATTGTTTTGATTTGCCACATAGTCAGTTGCCTATTCCTTTTCCTATATGCATGTCATATTTATTTTCCCTGGCTTCTTGCACTGGCTGTAGCAATGGTACTTAGCAGCAGCACACCTGAGACCCTCTGAGGCACTAGTGACAGTGGTACTAGTACATTACTTAAGCATAATGATGGCTATTGATTTCAAACTGAAGACCTTTTCATATCTTCCTGGTGGTCTATATTAAAATAATATATTAGATGCAAGTTTTCATCAAATACCTTTTCTGCCAATCTTTCCTTTTTTAATTTAAATTCACTTAGCCAAGGTACAGTAAGTACATCATTAGTTTTTGATATGATGTTCAATGATTCATTAGTTGACTATAACACCCAGTGCTCATCATATCACATGCCGTCCTCTTTAATTCCCATCACCCAGTTACCCCATCCCTCCACCCACCTCCCTTTCCACTTATCTTTCTGATAATCATATTGGGCTTTTTTCCCTAGTAAAGAATTTCCAAAATTTCAAATTCCTTTGCCTTGCTGTTTTATTTGGATTTACACTTGCAAGTCTATATCATTTTTACAGTTTTAAATATTTTATTTATGACTACACACACACACTTGTATATATATTCATAGTGAGACTGAGTACAGGTTTTCTTTTCGTGCTATCTTTTTTTAAAGTTTTGCCTAGCTAGTTTTATATAGCTAATTCAGAAATTTGTGCTAGTTTCTTATACTTTGACAGTTTAAATAACATTAAATAAAATTCTTTCAAAGAATGATTTGGCTTGAACATTCATTTTGGAGAAAGTTCATTGACTACTTTTATTTTCTACCACAGAAGTAATGGCCTATTTTTCTCTTCTAACTTTTCTTGAATAAATTTTGGTAATTTATGTATTTCAAAGTCATGCATTTATCAATGAGCTGCATATTATTAAACTTGTAACAACATATTGCATTCTATTGTAATTATTTCATTCATTCTCATGTGTATATCCTACTTTGAATGTATAATGTTATACATTTTTGTGTTTTATTTTTGCTATTTTTCATATTACCAGAGATACATCCGTATTATTGTTTTTTATAAGAAACGGGTCTTTGATTTCTCAATTTTATTGCGTCATAGTCTAATTTATTTATGTTTGGTTTTATTAAATGTTTTTTATGACTTTTGTAGAAATTTTTTGTCTTTGCCTCTAGAATTGAATGAAAGTTTATTTTATAGGTTTTTTTCATCCTTCATAGTACACTGGATAAGCATATGAATTTTCTTGAGACTCGCTTTGTGTGAGATAGTCTGAACTGTAATGATAGCTCGACACTAATTTTGACAGAATCTTTAATTTCATTCTTCAATCAAAATTAAAAATTAAATGGAGGTTTTTGCTTAATCCTGTTATTTAGTTTTAAATATATTGATTGTTTTTATAATTGTAATTATTAAGTGGGTATTTTATCAAAGGTTGTTATTTAATATTAAGTTTTTGTTTTGTTTTCACTATAATAAGTCAATTATGACTTGTAGAATTTCTGCTCTTGGACCCAGTGAGGTTCTCTTTCTTTTTAGTATTGGATCTGATCTTCCTAGATATATACTATAGGAGCATCAAAAAAATTGATTTTCTGTAGATATTTCCTGTAGTTACATATTTGATATATACTGAATCAGTAATTAAGGAAGCTCTATTTAACTTTTAAAAATTTTGTCAGGGTGCCTGCGTGGCTCAGTTGGGTTAAGTGGCCAACTGTTGTTTTCAGGTCAGGTCTTGAGCTCATGGGTCACGAGATCCAGCCCACCTTGAGCTCCAAGCTCAGCAGAGAGTCTGCTTGAAGTTTCTCTCCCTCCATCCTTCCCCCTACACGCATGCGTGTTCTCTCTCTCAAATAAATCTTTAAAAAATTTTTGTCATCTGTGTCAAATACTAAAATATGCATTTTAGACTTTTACTATAACTATGGTGTTGTCAGTTTCTCCTTAGATTTCTGACAGTTTTTTCTTTACATTGTTGGATGTTTTACTCTTCATTTGGTGAGTATTATGTCTTCGTTGTGAGTTATTTATTTTAAAATATAAAATAACATTCTTGGTATCTTTTTATACTTCCACTCTTCCATTCTCTTTTGTCTGTTATTAATTTTGCTAAATCCATTTTCTGCATTTGCCTTTGCCTGATCTATTGCTACTCTTCCCTTTAGTAATTTTTCCCCAGCTTTATTGAGGTATAATTGGCAAATAAAATTGTATGATATTTGATATGTGCAACATGATGATTTGATATATGTGTGCATTGTGCAAGGATTTCTCCATCAAGGTAATTAACACATCCATCGTCTGACATACTTACCTGGTTTTTTTTATATTTTGGTAATAACATTTCAGCTTTACTCTCTTAGCAAGTTTAATTATACAATACGGTGTTATCATGCGCAGTCACCGTGTTATACCTTAGATTCTCAGACTTTATTCATCCTATAGCTGAAAGTTTATGCCCCCAACCAATCTTTCCCTACTTCCCCAGCCTATCCCCCAGTCCCAGGCAACCACGTTTCTATTCTCTGTCCCGTTTGTAGTTTATGTTTCAGGCTTATCTGTTTGCGGATACCTTATATTCTAGTTTGTTTGTACTGAACCCTGCCTGAGACATTAATCTTTACTAATTTGCATCATTTTTATAACTGATATGTTTTGGCTTACTTAAACTCTCTTACAATTCCTTTTCTTTTCCTGTTTTCTTTTCCTTCTTGATTTTTTTTTGAAGTTGTAGCTTTTGTGGGTAAATCAAAATTGCACTGAGCATTCTATTCAATTAGATAAAAATCTGCTTTATCCAGGCAGTGGGTGAATGCCATGGCTGAGAACGTGACAATGGCTTAGGCTCTCTCTTACCATCTACCATTGTCACCACGTGTGCTCCTTAGAGGACCAAGGGGAGGTTCTTCATGTCCATCCTCAGTTCTTGATGGTCCTCTGCCACTCCATTCTGTCCTGGGGGTCAGGTAATATCAGTTTATTATTTTAATGTCTTATTTTAAAAAATTAAACTGGGGTGCCTGGTGGCTCAGTCGGTTAAGACTCGGACTCTGAATTTCAGCTCAGGTCATGATCTCACGGTCCTGACATCAAGCCCTATGTCAGGCTCCCCGCTCAGTACAGAGTCTGCTGAGGATTCTCTCCCTCCCTTTGCCCCCCATCAGCTTGCACTCTCTTTCTCCCTTAATTAATTAATTTATTAATTAAAATAAAAAAATTAAACCTACACAAAAGTTATAAGAATAGTACAATGGGGGCGCCTGGGTGGCTAGGTCATTAAGCGTCTGCCTTTGGCTCTGGTCATGATCCCAGGGTCCTGGGATGGAGCCCCACATCAGGCTTCCTGTTCGGTGGGAAGCCTGCTTCTCCCTCTCCCACTCTATTGCTTGTGTTCCCTCTTTCGCTGTGTCTCTCTCTGTCAAAAAAATAAATAAAATCTTAAAAAAAAAAAGAATAGTACAATGGACATCCACATATTCTACCTAGAATGGCCAAATGGTAATATTTTTCACAATTGCAGTGTGAATGCATGTGTGTGTGTGCTGCATCATTTAATACATGGTAATTGTAATGACCTACCTCCCTAAATACCTTAGTGCACATTTCCTAAGAACAAGGGCATTCTTTTTATAACCATGGCATAATTGCCAAACAATGAAAATTTAATATCGGTAGATTGCTGTCACCAAATATGTAGCCCATATGTGCATGTTACTAATGTTAAGAATGTGTTTTAGAGCAAAATATTGTTTTTCTTCTGGTAGGCACCACCTTAGCCAACTGACCAAAGGTAACATCACCTATTATTGGGACAAAAACCATACCACAGGCCTCTTGATATGATGCGCTGGGAAGGATACAACGTTACCTCAGTGGTGTTTCTGCCAAAAATGCATAACCTGAACCTGATCACGAGGAAACAAGTGAAATGAAATTCTACAATATAACTGGCTCACACTCTTCAAAAACGTCCAGGTTAAGAAACAAAGAAAGGGTGAGGAACTAATCCAGGTTAAAGGAGTTGTTAGGGACCTGACAACGGAGTGCAATGCATTCGTCTGGAGCGAGCTGGAGTAAACTAGTTCTGAAGCAGGAGCTGGCAAACTATTTCCGTAAAGAGCCCGATGATAAATATTTTCGGCTGTATGGACCATATGGTCTCTGTTGCAACTACTCAACTCTGTGGTTGTAATGCGAAAGCAGCCATAGACAACATGTAAACAAATGGGCAGGATTTTATTCCAATGAAACTTTCCTTCTGGAAACAGATGGCAGGTGGGCTGCAGTGTGCAGATCCCCCCTCTAAAGGGCATTGGGACGATTAGCAAAATTTGAATATGGATAGAGGATAAGATAATATTTTTATATTGTTTTGTCAGTGCTAATCTTCCTAAAATTGATAGCTATGTGATGGTTATGTAAGAGGGCGTCCTTCTTCTTAGGAGACAAACACACACACACACACACACACACACACCACACAGTCACGTAAACAGAGATACGGAGAGAATATTATGTATGGAGAAGTAGATAGATAGATCTTTATCTGATCCGTATCACTTTCTTTTTCTGATTCAGACTCTAAACCAGAGTCATGCTTTTCATTCTATCTCGTTTGATGGAGAACAGCTTCTCTTCTTTTCTCTCTCTTTCATAATTTTGATTTTTTTGAAAAGTCAGGCTAGGCTTTTTTAGTAACATATCCCTCAACTGGTATTTGTCTCAGGATTAGATTTACACTGTGAATTGGTGACGTTAGCATTGATCACTTGGTAAGCGTAAAGTTTTCTGGACTTCTCCACTCTAAAGGTAACTTGCTTCATCACTCTTCATTTATTATTTTCTAATTTATTGAAACAGCCTTCATTGTGAAATCAGACATCTTCCTCCGTTCATAGGAGCCATCATTACCTGCATTTTATACACTTATGAAAAACAACCAGCTGCATTGTATTGGTGACCTTGAACTCAAAAGATGCTTGTGAAATCTTCCTGTAAGAGTCAACATTTGTTTCTGTCACATGAAAAATTCTTTCCATTACATTTGCACATAACAGTGTGACACAAAGACTGAGCCTTTTAATCATGTGTGGGGGCCCCTTGCAGAGACCCAGTATGTTTAAGAACACACTCTTCTATTTAAAGGTTATTGTGCGAATACCAAATAACTACCACCACTGGGTGTGTGAGGTGGCTTTGATTCATAGACCTTTCAGAGCTGCTATGATTTGCATTTCTATAGTAAGGGCGGTTTTATTAAAAGTTATACATTATAATAACCTAGATTTTTAAAAACATGAATATGGATCTTAGGATATTGATGTATCAGCTACACAGCTAACTAAGAGCTTGGAAAATAAAAAAATACCAAGACTAAGGCTTTGAATGTTTTGAATGGTTTTTAGAACTGCAAAGGTACAGGTTTGGTTATGAATGTGGCCCACCAAAATGGTTTTCTTTGCTTTAGGTGCACACCTCGGGAGGTACTAACAAGGAAACCAAGACCTCAGGGACATTTCTTTGCCTAGACATCATACACATTCACATCTGTCCACTTTAGCAACTTGGCTTCCTGGCACAGGGCTGGGCAGGGGGCGGTTACATGTGAAATGAATACCTGAATAAGTGAATTCAAAGAAGAGAAGGAGTGGAAGTTTTCAATTCAAACAGAGAAATGGGGTTAGTTGTGTGGACATCTCCTTCACGAGGGATGGGGCAACATGACATGCTTACCTGTAATAGAAAATGCCAGGCACCTTACAAGCCAGTGGATTAAGAGAATTTTCAAGCTTGACACACTGGAGCTGAAACAGGAAATCATTTGGGGTTCCTCTGCCCTGATGGATGGGGCCATGTAGTACATTTTGGCTTTGAAAACAAAGATACCCAGAAGAGTGAAAGGGAGGTGATTGCTGAGAGTAAACTCAAAAGCCACTGTCCTCCCAATTATCTTCAGAAGAGATAAAGATTTATTGAAGGATGTTTGTTCAGGATGATCAATGGTTTCCTGTCCGGCTCTAGGTACCCGGCAGAAAATTTTCATTTTCTATGGTGAGTGGAGGACACCAATTTATCTCTCTTTCATAGGTTACGCTTGACTGGAGGTGCAGAGAGTGAGCACACCTAACTTAGGCTCTTCCATCACTATCTTCGTAGAAGGGGATTCGATAAATCCACTTTAGGAAAATATCCAGCAGTGCATTGGGTTCATGCGGGAAGTTTTGATGGCATTCCCCTTGGACTTGGACCCCAGATCCCTTGGGCAAATATGAGTGTGGTAGGAATGGGAAAGGATGCCGAGCACACAGTCGCCTGTCATGCTCTGAGATCTGTGGGACAGAATCAGTGCTGAGCAAAATTACACCTGAGAAATTCAGAGCCACTCCAGAAAGAGCCAGGGAACCAAAACTTCAAGCTGGAGCTAATTTGTGAGACAGGGGGAGGGAGAAGTGAATCCGTTCCTTTGCTTTCATTGGCCAGACGTATATCTAGTACCTTTCATTCCCAAGAGCACTGCTCATTCCCCAGATGTCCTCCATTTCTGGCAGCCCACAGGAACCCAACCCAAGTTTGGGCAGTAACCTTCACTGTGGTTCTGAGAGGAGGCAGAGACTTTGGGCCACAACTCATAGTAGGAAATGGAAAAGATTTTCCAGCATGATGCTCCTGGTGGTAATGGGGATTTCTGTTCCCCAGAGAGCCTGCACCATTTTCTCATTCCTGTCTATCCATCCACCTAAACTACCCTTCCTTCCTTGGAGACCACACTACCCTATAAAAGCTGCCCTGCGTAGCTGCCACTATCCTCCACGTGTGTGATCTGCTTCTAACCCAATTTTCCATCTGAGTTAACAAGACCAAGTGAGGTGAAGCAATTTGACCTTGATCCCCAGTGAGCCTGTGACTGAGTCTGCATTTAGAAGAGAACTCACCCCTCTCCAACCAGAGCTGCTCACAACGGCCACTGTGTCCCTGAGCCTTTCAGCTGCACTTAGATGTGGTCTAGATTAATACCCACTTAAGCACTAGATGGATGTTTGCCAACCCAGATCCGTTGGCAGCCCACTCTGAAAACTTCTTCACTCTTCCTAAGTACTGTCCATCCTTCCATCAATCAAGCAACTTTGTCAATTAGTAAGACAAAATTTTCCAAAGGACATACTTATCGTCCAGTCATTTCTTTGAATACCTCCATCACTGCAGAACATTTGCACCTGTTTTTTAAAAAGAAGCATCAAGAGGCAGGCATGAGGAACTTCAGTGGAACTTTCTTACTCATTGCCTGGGATATGTTATTTTCTAGCTTCTTATTCTATTCTTTCTTTTAAAAATTAATTTCTTTTTAAAAAGCAGCAAAACTATCTATAATCTGATGAATTAAAATAGTTTCCCCCATTACCAATGAAACCAATTTTTAGAACTAGCTTTCAATTTGGCAGTTTTAATTATGGACATATTTCCAAATCTGATTAGAGTGTCTAACATATATTTGACTGTGGCTTTATGTTTTATTCTAGGAGGAAAAATGTCTGCTTTCTGTTTGCCCAGAGTGCTTCTTTAGCATAATGACAATCAAGGGCATTGAACTGGTGAAGGATATGGGTAATTCAGACAGATGGGGACCCTGCTTAGAAGGGCCTTACAGGTGCAGAGAGACACAGGCATGGCTGCAGACAAGCAGGGCCAGAGGAAAGCCGGGTGGGGTTCAGGGAGCAATCCTTCAGGAAGAAATAATAGAAATGAGTCAGAAATTCATGGATGCTAGAAACTAAAGGTGGAGGGAGCTCCGGAAAGGATTTGGTTTAAATGCCTCTCCCACTCCAACTCTGGATGTGAAGACATCAGCAAGGATGGAGAGCATGTGACATATGTGGAGAATTTTAGCTCCCTCGGCCTGGACAGACCCCACCATCTGACAGGGCATTCATTGGCTCACAAAGCAGATTTTATTAGGACAGGATATGTGGATTCAGTTTTCCACATATGGGGATTCCAGTTCCCGGGAAATGCCCAATGCCAGGAGTTGTATACCGGAGACAAGGCATGCAAACCAGTAGGGCCAATGTGTTGCATGGAGCAGAGGCTTAATATGTATTTCTTGGATAACTTAAAGAATGAGTGAATGTATGGATGCAAGTTTATTCCCTTTACTCATTCTGATTCCTGTAGGGTATATTATTTGAGACCAAGCAAGGATCCTAAGGGATCTTGCTAAGATGGCCAACCACCCTGGAGTTGACAGTAGGTCTCCAATATCAACCTAGCCTAGCCAGGTCCCCGTGCCTAGCAATGAGAGTGTGGAAAGACAGGAAGCAGGGATAATAACTAAGCTTGGTCCAGAGCACACTGTCTCCCAGACTCTCTTTCAAATGTACCTCATGTCTTAACCTTTTAGTCCTCACGGCACCTCTGTATTATAGACACAATTATTAACCCCATTAACAGATAAGAAAACTGAAGCTCAGAAAAATTAAGTAAGTTTCCCAAAGACACCCTGCTAGGACTGATGCCATCAGAAATAACCATAGTCTGAATACCATAACCAGATGGAGGCTATCCTTGAGGAAGAACATGGACACAGGAATCCCCAGGAAATGAATGACTTAAAGTTAAGTGGGATGTGGTTTGTGGCTCAAGACAATCCATTCAGTTTGGTAGAAAACCCCTGCTAGAGACTGGATTTAAGGGGACAAAGACCTCTCCCTCTAAGAGGCAGGTGGCAGGGACTGCACAAAAAGTTAGGACGCTAGAGAAATGTGGAGAGCCAGAAATCAAAGCAAGAAATGAAAGACAGATTGCCCTGTGAACATGTGGTGGGGCTTAATGAAAACCTACAGTCTACCATGGATAAGCTATGATCCAAGGTTAGGGCAGCAAGACAAATTCAGTCTGTTTGCAAACGGCCTGGCCTGCTGAAATTCAGACAGCTTTGCTCAGGGTCTGGCTGGCCCGGATGTGAAGGCTCCTGGTCTCAAAGACTCAGAGAAAGCATGACTGCTGAGGGCAGAACCAAATGCAAGTATGTGAGGGAAAGCAAGAAGGCAAGCTGTCTGTCCCAGGGAAGGGAAAACAAGTGTCACGCAGGTGGTCCTGGCAAATGGCTGAGTGGGACTCCAGTATCCAGAGTGGCCATTCAAGCAGAGGATGAACAGACAATTGGCAGATGGTGGCATCATGTATTCAGAGTACCTACAGGTGGGCCCCCAGATGGTACCTGTTGATTACCAGAGGTACGGGTAAAAAGACAGTTGGCAACAAGTGACTGTGGTCTACAAGGGGTCCGGGAAACTCACTGGTGAGGTCAGAGAAGAGCAGAGGCACAGGAGAAATGGAGACATGGAGAAATGGCACCACAGGATGACCACGCATTCACATAGCATTGTAGGAGCCCATCGGACAGTTCATGTATGGCTCATTATCCACATTCTCTGTTATCCAAACCCTAGTCTTGAATAGGCGGGGATGGGTAGGAATTCTGGTATCGGGGGCCCAGTTTTCAGAGATTGGGTTTTGTGGAGTAGCTTATCCGAAATTGGAAGGACTGAGAAGGACCAGATGCCAGCTTAGTGAATATAGGATTCCCAAATAAGTGCGATATAGACTTGACCGTGAAGTCTCAACCCTATGAGCAGGTCGAACAGGCTACAGTGTTGAATCCACTGGATAATATGACTATTTAAAGTTCTAATTCCCTGTGCCCCTGTTCTCCACACTGAGCAAGGCCCTCCCTGCACAAAGCGATGTGGACCCAAACCAATGGAAAGTAATTACACACCAGACCCAAGAGGCTTCCGTAGAGACCCCCACCCAGTTGTTCGGCGCATGTGGCACTCCACCCAGCACAGAGCTCTGGGCGACGCTGATGTGAGGATGGTCAATCCAAACCTCAAGCCCTCAAGGGATGCTCTGATTTTTTTTTTATTTTTTCCAATGTTGCCATATTTGATAATGAAAGAAACCAAAGCAGGAATCTCCCCTACCACTCCATTCTAGCCACATAGCCTTTCTACACCTTTGAGAATGTGCTCTCTGTCCCACAGCTGGCATTTTTCTGCCTTGCAGAAACTCTACTTCTTTTGTTCTTCTGAACCACAGCCAACCTTTCCTGCCAGGCATGTTTCAGTCTCCCCTCTCCTCCTCCTCCACTAAGCTGGCCTCTGTCTGCACTGTACTTGCTCCTTAACCTCCCTGTGACCTCTAGAGTAGACTGCAGGCAGTTCTGCAGAAGCCTGAGGCCCCATGGAAAATGACAGAGTAAACAACAAGGGCTAGGTGCGGTGGTGTGGTTTTATTTGTCTCAGCCAAGCCTTGCTCCTCTCAAACTCTCTGCCCCCCCGTTGGCTGCATGGCTCCCCAACACTCCCTCACTCTTGAACTCCCTTTCAACTCTTCACATGGATCACACTCCCTCCTCCCACAGGGTCTTAGTTCTTGCTCTCCTGTATGCCCGATGTGATCCTCCCTCTCCTCCTCACACCTTATATGCAGCCTTTAGATTACAGCTCTTTCATCACTTCCTTGAGGATGTTTCCTCTGATGGGCTGATGAGGCACATGCTCGCTCTGAGAGCACCCTGGCCCACATCTGTGACAGTTGTAATCATACACCCCTTCGTGTGGCTATTTGTTTAGTGTCCAGGTCCTTCCCTGAGCTATAACTTTGCTTGTTCCGTTCACTCCAGCATCTAGCACAGGACATGACACCTCACAGATGTCCAGCGAATAGCTGTTGGATCAGTTAACATCCTTGGGGACCACAATAACAGCCCAGAGCCTCTATTTCCATATATGCTGAACAGAAGGAAGATAATGAAAGTAGCCTACCACAGGGATTGTAGTAACAAGTAAATTATAAATCACCTATAAATTTCCTCCCATGGTATCTGGCCTGTGGTGGCACTCCATACCTTATGAGGCCTTCCTCCCCCTGCATGGGGCTATAATCTGGAGTTAACCTTAACAGAGACACAAAGTACCAGCCGCACTGACTTTGATGTCAGATTGACCTGTGGTGTGGCCATGAAAACACTTTGTCTCACTTAAGTCTCACTTTCTCACCTGTAAAGTGAGGATTTTAATAATACTTACCTCACAGAGTTGTCATTGATAACATATGGAACAGTCCTTAGAACAGTCCCTTAAACATGTGATGGTCTGGAATTGGTGTTTGCCATTATTATATTTATCTCTGCCACTGGGACCTAATTAGGAACTCATGGGAGAAGAATTATGAAAACTGGTCCAGAATTTGCCGTGAGCCAAATATTGTATTAGGACCCCATATAGCGAATAAACTAAATGGCTATCTCTCTGGCCAGGCGAGAGGTCCTTCAAAGCCAAGGGAACATCACCACGCTGTTTTGGTTAGAGGACTGCCTTTTGTAAGTTGGCTTCTCAGCCTTGTCTATTCAGCAAAATGCATTTTACTGAGTCTTGAAAATGCTTGCTTGATCATATTCCCACTTATTCTTTCTGAATACAGCTCTCTTTGAACCCTGCTAAGATTGGCAATTGCATTTCTCAATTCTCAAAGGACACACCAGAGGATAAAGGAAAATTCTATCTACTGTAGTTGGCTGTGTATTACTGAGAAAAGAGTTCATAGGAGACCAGCTTGAGTTCTAGGTGGACAAGGAAAAAATTGCGAAGGATGAGCCAAATAGATGAACAAAGAAAGTGAAAAAAAAAAAAGAAAGAAAGAAATGAAAAGAAAAGAAAAAAGAACTAAAGAGAAACATATACTTTTTGCCATCAGGGACAGACAGTACCTGAGTTCCTGAATAGAGACAGGACCACCTTAATGGGTAGAATTAGGGAGGAGTCCATTCCAAAGTCAAGATTCTCCCAACACCTTTCTCTGAATAGGACATTACAAAGAGAAGGCTGGGACTCAGGTGAAGGAGCCCACCAGCAGCCCATTCTCAGACAGAGGCCCTGTACCATCAGCCTGCAAATAAGACTCATGCCTCTTTTATCTGCTGGAATGAGGGGGAATCACTTAAGAAACTCTGACAAAAATATAGGGTAGAAGAGACGGAAGTAAATAGACCCCTGGTAGTTCTTTGGAAAGACTGCTGTCTATCAACACCTCTGCATGTGGATTTAACTTCAGGGGATGGCTACAGGTCTGGAATTTGACCTGGGACAATTAATGATTTCCTTTGAGTAGTATAGGATTAAGCTCTGCCTTAATCCATTGGAGATGGAATTGTTTATGTCCTATCTTTTTTTTTTTTTTTTTTTGAGAGTGACAGAGAGAGAAAAAGAGAGCGATAGCAGGGACGGGTGGCGGGAAGGGGCAGAGGGAGAGGGAGAAGCAGACTCCCCACTGAGCAGGGAGCCCGATGTGGGGCTGGATCCCAGGACCTGAGCCAAAGCAGATGCTTAACTGACTGAGCCACCCAGGCGCCCCTGTTTAGGCCCTGTCTGGTGTCAGGAAGTGGTAACTTACTCTGCAAACTGCATAGTACATGGATTACAAAGACTTTGATGATTCTTCTGTATTAATAGGGTCAAAGAGGAATATTTGAGAGCAACTAAACCATACACTATGAAATGAATGATAGGCAATTATATGCAGTTATTTTTGGTGTGTATGCATGTGCACATGTGGGCGCACACACACACACACACACTCTCTCTCTCTCTCTTTCTTTCTCTCTCTCATCAGGCTGTATTATTGGGATTGTGTATTTTTCCTAACCATTCCCTCAACAACAAATTAAAGAGCTGCTTGATCCTCTTGGTCAGGTATCTGCAAAGACAGTCTCTCTTTCCTAATCATGTTTTCTTCCTCTTCTGGACTTCTCCCTTGCTGGAATACTTCTCCATTTTCACCATTGCAGATTGGAAAGCAGCATTTGAAACAACAGAAATTACTAAGTGTATAGCCTCTGGCAAAAACTGTTAAGTCCTGAGTCCATTTCCTCCACTAGAAAACCAGGATGATAATCCCTACCCCCCAGGCCCCCCCATAGGATTGGTGTAAGGATTACATAGAGGTAATCATACCATTACACATAAGTAATCTTCATAGAGGTACATCACCTTAAAATATGTCTGGCAAGAGGAAGGCTAGGTAAATGACTATTCTCCTCTTTTTTCTCCCTCCATATTCTAGTGCACATGGGACGTATCTTGTATTTACTTCAAAGTTTCATACTAACTACAGAGAACTTTTCAATCTGCCCTTTCTCGAAGTTTGGGTTTCTCTGAAATCTTCATCAACCAGGTAAAAAGCTCTAGTTACTCCTTTTCGTCAGACCTGTGCCTTCCTTGAACCTTGGGAGATCTCCTCTGTCCTAATTCTAAAATGATTCCTGGAAACATCTTCGGCTTCTCTTTTTCTATCTGCATCATGTTGGGAGGAGGAGCTTGGGGACTGTCATGGCTTTTCATGGTAAGAGAACCACTTTCAAATCAAATGCCCATTAAACATTCACCTCTGGTTGACAAAGTCATGACAAATTGCAAACCTGGCCCTAGGTAATTTAACCATCTCTTGCATTGCCACAGTGACCCAGACAAAGCAAGAAGTAGCTTCTATGCACACTGTTTTTGGACCTGAACCTTCTTTGTGCTTGGAGCTGAGAAGAGGATGCATATGTTTGGACTGGATGGCAGAGCTTTGGAAATCAACCATTGTAGTTGGCAGGGGAGTGGATCCCTGGGCTGGTCAGGGCAGAGTGTTCGTATAATTGAGAGTAATTATGTTGACAAAGAGGGGAAGTGTAAGGGCACCTCATAATTATAAACAGATGTGTTTGAATAATGGCAACCAGCCTTTCAGGGGGCCCAACACACAGATGCTTCAGCAGGGACTCCTCTCCCCTGTTGTACAGAGATGCTCCAATACCTCTGATAACCCAAACTTGGCAACCCAAAGAGATTGAGCTATTTTCAGAGAGAACAATACACATGGAATTCAGATGAGGAGGACAGTACAGTAAGAAAAAACATTGGTTTTGGAACCAGATACACTGGTTTAAATAGACTACTTAACTGCTGGGTGATTTCATGTTAGTTCTTTAAGCAATCTGTGTCTCAGTTTCCTTATCTCTACAATGGCTAGAGTAAGACCTCATGGAGTTGTTAGTAAAACTTGGAAAGTGTAGGTCAACTGTCTAGCATATAAGTGGTCCACAATTAGTTTCTAGCCCAAACCAAGTTCAATGTTTATAATTTCCCATCTAGTCTCCCTGCTTCTATTCTGATCCCAGAATAATCTCTTCTCCAGAGGGAATTTTTTAAAACATAAGTCCCAGAACACACAATTGCTCAAAACTTTCAAATAGCTTCACATTACACTTGGGTTAAAATTCAGCGTCCTTATCCTATAAGATCTTGACTCAGCTCTTATGACTCTCCAACCCCCTCTTCTCCCACTTCTTCCTTTCTAGTGCCCTCCACCCAAGATTCTCTCTTGGTTCTTTAAGCATGCCAAGTTTGTTTCCCTAAGTGTTTGCCTTCCTGGGTCCTTCTCATCACTTATTTCCCAATTTAAATATAATAACTCAAAAGAGACCTTCCTTGCCCACTGTCTTGGTTGGGTTTCCTAGAAACAGAGCCTAAGAGAGGGATTTGGGAGCACATGGTTTATTCAAAGGTATGCTCAGGGGAAGCCTGTGATGGAGTGAGGGAAGCAAAGAGGGGAAGAGAAAAAGAGAACAAGGATACAGTCTGAGATGTGGCCTTAGGTAATGTCTAGCCTTGGACTGATCTATGGGTGGTATTGGGGTAAAGATCTGGTACATAAATCTTTGTTCATAAGTGGCCTGACTTGAAGTACGGGGCCAGGCTTTAGTACCATTGAATCAGTCATTGGCTGTCTCGCAGGCATTTCCTACCAGCCAAGGACAATTCCCAGGAAAAGGTTACAGGTTTAAGCCACTGGCCACAGAACTACTCTCCCACAGCTGGAAGATGTGTGTACTGGCTTCTAAATAGGATCTAGCAGCACATCAACTCACCTGCTGCAACTGCCTGGTCCAACATTGCCATGTACACGCTCTATCACCCAAACCTCGTTCAACTCTTTGGCTTACATTTACTCTCCAATATTTTTCTTGCTTCATTATTTGTTGATTTTCTGTCTCTCTGACTAGAGTATCGGATTTTGAGAGCAACAACCTTGTCAGTTTTGTTCATGGATTTATCTCCCGACTCTACAACAAATTCTGGTTTAATGTGTGAATGTTAATTGCCATGCACTTCCCTTCTTCTGAAATGGGAAAAAGTTTATGTTCACACAAAGAACATGTCAAAAACAAAGTGAGAAGACTGAATCCTCTGTGTCATGGTCACCTGCTCCCTGGAGTTCCTTTGTTTTCTGTGCCATTTTCATATTCCATCAGTGGAAAGTTGGCTGACTTTTTTTTTTTAAGCATTCCAAAGAACATTTCTTATAAACTGTTTTCTAAAACAATGCTATCCACCACCAAGGAGGCAGCTTTCAGCACTTCTCCTGAAATATTTACAGAGCAGATTTGAAGAAAGGAAAAGAAGAGGCTATCCCCAGAAGCTTATCTCCACAGCTTATTTAATAATGACTTCCCCCAAAAGATAGTCTTCAACCAGTTAATTGCTACTGGGGCCACATTTTATGGAGTGTTTTCTACAGAAGAATGTTATTCCCACCCCAGATCTTTCATGTATATCAAAGCACAATCTGTTATGTGTATTACTGTCGTCTCCCTCTTCTTCCTTGTCCTTGGGGAAAGGAGATTATGGAGAAATAGCAACAAGTGCAAGGATTAACAGGATAATGAGATGTGTACCTCTGCCTCACACTGTGTCCACACAAATCACACACACGCAGCCCTCGTTGAAAAATGATAGCTGCCAACAGCTTTTATTACAGCCTTTCTGAAAGTTCCAGCTTCCCATGGACCCTGTAGCCTTCAAAAAAATCATCAAAATTGTCAGAGAAACTCTGGGCCATTCAAATAAGGAGCCAGCAGCATAAGGAAAATAAGGCAATCAAGTTGCATATAGGATGATGTAAGAAGACTCATGGGGCCTGGGGCTTTGTAATGCAAAATAATAAAATGGAGGACTTACAAAACATCAATAATTGTGAAATTAACCAATTTCAAACTTGGTGTCATTGGATGCTTAACTAATGCTGTGAGACACACTGTACATTTGTTTTATACACGAGCAAACTGATAGACACAGAGCATATGCAAGTTACCCTATATCACACAGTTGTTTTGGTGGCTATTTGTCATTTTGGCTGGATGTTTTGTACTGTTTTGCATTATTTTTGTTGGATGTCCAGTATCCACTTGAGATTACTGAAGACATAACACTCTGAGTTGCCTTTCAAAATGCCTTTCCCCAAATTTTCATCCATGTTGTTCAAGCGGGTCTGACCCCATTCTGTTCTATGTTTAGCTAATCAAACTATTCCATTATCCTGGCCATTTTGTGAGTTCAGGATGGGCACATGGCCCTAGCCAGACCAGTGAGACTCAGTTCCTGAGTTTTCCTGGAAATGATAGAAAAGAAAATGTCTCTAATCTCACGAAACAAACTGAGGATTACTGGGGGGTGGAAGGGTAGGGATAAGGTGGCTGGGTTATGGACATCAGGGAGAGTGTGTGCTATGGTGAGTGCTGTGAAAGGTGTAAGCCTGATGATTCATAGACCTGTACCCCTGGGGCAAATAATAATAAAAAAATAGATTCAAAAAAAAAAGGAAAGAAAAAAAAAGAAAATGTCTCTTTCTTCTGGGATTGCTCAGGTGAGATATGTGTAATTTTAATTGTAACCAAGTTGCTACCTGATGGGGAGAGTTCAGTAAAAAATGCTGACATGAAAGAAAATAGAGACATGATAAAGAGAGGAATATTCCTGGTGCCATCATTTTAGCACCCGTGTTCCACTGTTGTTCAAATTGATGCTACCCGTGGGACTTTTTAGGAGGCCAATACATTTGCTTTATTCCTTAAGATATTTAAGGTGGATTTCTCTTTCTAGCAACTGGCTAAATCTTAATATAGAATTAAGTAAGTAATGTTGCCCTTGGATGTTAAGTGAACAATGGCTGATCCCTCAATGCTTGTGTACATAGCTGGAAAGCAGAATCATTCCAAAAATCATGCAAGGGGAAGGGATTGGATATTCAATCGACTTTTCCTTCTGAACCCTTGGCTACTTCAGGGAGCCCCAGTGGGTGACACAGGGTGTCAGAAAAGGAGTATATCCAAGAGATAACTCTTATCCAACTGGCCATAGAACTAGCCTTGAAGAGAAAGAATGAGAATAGGGATTGAAACACTAAAGGAAAGGGGCTTGGAATCAGTACTAGATTTGAATCTCAGCTCTGATGCTACATACCAAGTAACTCAGCAGAATTACTGAGTCTCTCTGCTCCTCAGTTTTCTCATCAGTAAAATGTGATGAGAAAGCCAATCTTAGAGGGCTATTCTGAGAAATAAGTAACAGTATGCATGCAAAGTGCTTAACCAGTATTGCCACTCTATGAATACTATTAGTTCCCCACCCTGTCTCAGGTGCAGCCCATCTGGTTATTGAAACTTACAAATACTATTTAGGGGAGTGGCTAGGAATTTCCCCCATGTCCACCCAGAAATAGAAGTTCTTGATTTTAGGATAAGTGAACAAAGCAAGTTTGGGCTTATTGTCCAAGTTGCTGAATAACTGGGTATATATGTAGACTTTATTTAGAGTCTTAAAAAAAAACCATGTTTCTAAACAAAACCAACCCACCTGGTAGGATATTTCATTTCAGCCAAATAACCGATTGTGCCTTTGACATCTTGTTAAATAACTGGTATGACTGATTTGTCTCTTCCCTCTGAATGAAGGTTGTCTGGATTGATCAAACCAATGAGGTTTCTTGACAAGTTGTAATAATAACAGGGCCATCCTTCATCTCCATTCTGGCCCTTGAATGGGGAACAGGTGTGTCCAAGGTCATCAGCACTCGAAAGAAAGAGTTGCTTAAAGTCAGTGACACATGGTAATGAAAAATCTAGTTGGAGTTAGGATATAAATAATGACTGGAAAAAAAGTTGGAATAGATTTCNTCAGTGAGCCTGCTTCCTCCTCTCTCTCTCTGCCTGCCTCTCTGCCTCCTTGTGATCTCTCTCCCGCTGTGAAATAAATTAAAAAAAATAAATAAATAAAAAAAGAAAGAGTTGCTTAAAGTCAGTGACACATGGTAATGAAAAATCTAGTTGGAGTTAGGATATAAATAATGACTGGAAAAAAAGTTGGAATAGATTTCTTTCCTGAAGGAAGAGACTATGACTTTATCATTGTCCTGCTATGGGCAACCTAGGGGGCCAGTCACTGTTGGGGCCATGTGCACTGTTGTGAGGAATCAAAATGCAAAGGGATGGATGGATGGATGGAGAGAGGACCAGGCCCTGGTCTTGGCTGGTGTTACTAGAGTGCTTTTATTCCACACGGATTTACCAAGGACCAGCTCTGCACCAGAAAGCATTCTGGGTGCCAGAGTACAGAAAATACGTGCATCCTCATGGACCTTAAAATAGATTGGGAGGAGACAGACAAAACATAAATAAAATATATCTTGTGTTAGAAAATGATAAGCCCTGTGAAGAAAACAATAAAGCCAGGAAGAGGAATAAGAATGATAGATACCAGCCTGCAGGAAGTAAAGGTTGCAATTTAAAAGAGTGTTTACTGAAGACCTCAATGAAAAGGTGTTTTTTGTGGGGAAACAAATAAAGGAAGTGAACAAAAGGAAAAAAAACAAAACCTGCGTGGATTTCTGGGAGAAGAGCATTCCTCTGAAGTAGAGGTCTGCCTCAAATGCTGGAAATAGCCAGAAGAAATCAAGAGACAGAGTAGGAGGGTAGGAGTCAAGGTCAGAGGGTAGGAAGCCTGGTGTGAAGTTGGGTGGGAGCTAGAAAGCCAAAAGCTTCCTCCTCCCAAGGGGAAAGAGTCATCAGTGGGCTTTGAGCAGCTCTCACATAGGTTTAATGAGCCCTCTGTTGCTGCTGCTCTGAGAACAGACTCTGGAGGTGCATGGGGAGGGTAAGCAAGATGTGGGCAGACAGACCAGGCAAGTGGTTATTACAACAATGCAGATGACCCATGAAATCAGCTTACACCAGGATGGCAGCAGTGGAGACGGTGAGGGATGGCTCATCCTTACAGAATGTTTTAGGTTGTACTTAGACTTCACCTGTGGACTGAGGTAAAACATGTGGTCATTACGCTAAAAAAACTCAGGAAGAGAAATTCTAATGACTTGAATAAAATGGACAGGGTCTCAGGTTGAGCACCTCAAGACAGTTTAGCAAAGTGCGACATTGGAATGATAGCCTAGGGGACCAATTTATAATTTATCAAGCCCTACAAGTGAGGCAAAAAGAAAATGAAGGATATGGGGGCCATCATGGCTCAGGAAGGAGGCCAACCATGGTGATTCATGCGTGGGGGGTGTTACAGAGCCCCTTCGAGGGCAGGGGCTCCTGTGTAGCAGGAAAGAGAAATGAGAGACCTCAGGGAGACGCACCCACTGACAGAGGGAAAGGAGCACCCCCAGGAATCGAGTTGGAGATGCGGGTGACAGAGAATGACAGCCCCGTGGATGGGCTGTGCTGTGTGCACATCAGGGAGGAGGGGACTCGGGTGGGGCAGGTGAGAAGGGTCCATGGCAGATGCCGAGGGATGGCCTCATCAAGGTTTTCTTTTTGTGGGAAATCAAAGTTAACATATAAAGTGGCTCCTTCTCTTCCAGGCAATGACACTGATTGAAGATGATCCTCCCAAATTTCATTGCAGAAAATGAAGAACGGCTCCTGGTGATTGTGATTTTCTGCCTCCCTGACCCAGAGCTGAGGAGGAAGATGGCTCATCCTTCATGGCCCTTCTGCGGCTCTCACCTCAGGGCGGTGTGCATCTTTCACCTAGACAGAGTCCCGGGATCCGACTGTGGCTGGAGCTCGCTTTGTTCATCTTCCCAGTCCTTCAGGCCAGAGCACAATCCCTTGCAGAGGCCTGAATCTGAACATGAAAGGAAATAAAAGGGAGAGAAGAACCTACGTGCATTAACCATTTCCTCTCGGCCAGGCATCATACCAAAGCCTTCCCATGTATCATTGTCGGTAACTCTCGACACCCCCACCAGAGGCCGGGGCTGGAAGCTGACTAAAGGGACCAACTGAAAACAGGTCCCGCCCAGGTCCCTCTGGCCTAATGTCACACCTCAACAGCATGACCATCCAGTTCATCCAGTATGGGCTCCGGGCAGGAGAGAGTCAGCCTGTCCCTCTCGCTGGCCGTGCCACCAGGAACATTCCACACGAAGCAGGGGCACCAGACTGCCGTCCCCAGCACCACCTGCACAAGCCTGGGATTACCAAGGAGGAGAGGGAGTGAGGGCAGCGACTTGTATTTTCCGGACACATCTTTGTGACAGGTTTTGTCTTTGGTCTTTTGGATACAAGATTTCATTTAGCCTCGTCATAGCTCCGTGAGGAAAACGTTATTTCCATGAGGAAACTGAAGCTCAGAGTGTTTATCCAGAACCTGTCAGTGGTTTCTGGGAGAGGTAGGTATAGCCTGAAAGAAGCCTGTTTACAAATTCCATGTTCACTGTTCCTTGAGCCCTGGGGAGTTTTGTTGGTTTGGGCAAGGCCTGAAAGGCAACTCTTTGATCCTTTTCATCAAGAGTCACAGAAATTAAATGCAGAAAATCAGACTTGTCAGATTGCTGAGGTCAGAAAATACCAAAGAGGCATCCTGGGTTTCATGCTCACAGGGGTAAGGGAACAATGTGGAGGATGGATGGTCAGCCCCTTACCATCAGTGTTCTAGAGAGTGCAGGGGGCCCCAGCACCTGGCTCTGCCAGTCACTAGCTGTGTGACCTCACATGTGGTAACCAGTCTTTGTGTTTCTCAGCTGTGAACTGTCTTGGGTGTAAAAACTTGCTTCCTCACAGGTTTAGTACGAGGATAATAGGAGACGCTGCCTTACAGCCTTGAGGGCCGTGTGTATGGTGTGCTGGGAGGTCCTAGCAGTAGTGCTGGTTGTTGACTAACTTGTACTTCTAACTATAGTCATTTCACTCGATAGCAGTTTACCTCACATGGTCATCATATTTATCTGGTTTTAGCATCACCACTGGAAGGAAGAGATGAGAAGGGAAGAAAAGGGACAGGAGACTAAGGACAGGAAAGCCGGTGGGTGATGCTTGAGAAAGTGAGTGGGACCCCCTTACTATGTGTGGGACCACCTTAGTCCAAGAGGCTGCTGGCAGCCGGGATTGCCCTTCCAGGAGACTGTAGGGTCCCAGGAGTGATGGGGTGAGCATTCAGACCACCTGGGACAGGAGCAAGGAATAAAGGATCTTATCTGCTGGGTCATATTCTCAGGAAAACTGTTGGCAGCCCTGCTCCTGGCAGGGCTTAGGCATGGCTAGGGGTGACTGGCTAAGGGACTCGTCTTCCCTTCTGCTTTATCAAGATTCCAAACCATCTCCTTTCAGACCAGGCAGCCCTCTACTCCAGCCTTTGTGGTAAGGACAAGCTTCCTGGGTGTGTTTGTTTATCATGCAAACGGTTGCAAATTTTCTGCTTGGCATCCCTCCTCCTCCTCTTCCTCATCTCCCTCCTTCATTCCCCCCTCCCATCTTTTTTTGCTCTGATGGCTTTAAGAATCATTATTTCTCCTGTGCTTTCTACTGAAAAAAAAAAAAAACAAAAGAGAGAAGTTTAATCCTCAACTCAGACTATGTCTTCTAATTATCTTACTAAAACTATCTGGAGTCCTCAAGCCTTTATGCCCATGGCCCTAAGACAATCTTCCTACTTTCTGATGTCAATTTTCAGTGATGCTTTAATACCTGCTGTGGAGATGAGGGCAAGGGAACTTTGCGTATATTGATCAAAATACGATTCTCCAAGCAAACAGTCTCAGCTTTAAGAAGCCTACAAGGAGAAGGAGCAATTTGGAGTGTTTACTCTTCACGATGGAGACCTACCTGAAATGTCATCGGTCTAGAAAACAGGAACACTTGAAGAAGCCAAGCTTATTTTTAAATATAAAATAATAATTTTTAAAAACTGCCTTTGTTGTTGAGTCTGAAGGCAGCTCACCTGACCAATTATCAAAGCCGTGATTTTTACTGCCAACAGAATGAGAGAAACAGGCAGAAAAGAGAGGAGAGAAAGCATTTATTTTGATGGGGAAAATAAAGATCTTTTTCGAACATGATTATCAATGTCGTATCTCTCCTATGGCAGACAACACACCAGAAATCTGAGTTGTTATGTGCCAGCTCCTTTGGATATGGAGATTATCTAAGTAGATGTGGGTTAAAGATGGGAAACTCATGTCATTAGAAGGCTCCGTGGCCCACAGAATAGTCCACCCTGAGAAGAAGCCTAGTTGCCCACAGGATGTCACTAACCCCTTAGTCTGCCCCAGAAGACCATCATGACCCTTTATCTATTTGTACAGCTTTGTCTTTTGTCACTTCAATCCTTCCCTCTCAAAGTTTGTGCTCACCTCATGTCAAATCATGTCTTTAGCTTCCCAAAGCCATCTTGTTTCAAGTTCTTCCAGCTTAGGTCTACCCACGCTCTCCTGTCTAACCTCCTCCCTCACCCCTCTACCCCTCTCCCTGCTAGCAAATTCAGCACAAATACCACCTCCCCTGTGAACCTTATCTGACCCCACAGGAGCTGTGTCCCTCCTCCCTGCTGTTTCCAGCCCCACTCCGTTGAGCTCAATCATTGCAAATCAATCATTGTCATGTCAATCATGCCACAAGTGGCACATCTTTGTATATCTCCAATTATTCACCATTTAGGCTATGGACTCTGTAAGGTTTCCTGGTAGCCCTCCTAGTAACAGTGGATTAAAGAAAGCACCAGACAAATAGGCATGAGGGGAGTTTTTGTTTTTGTTTTTTTAATTTTATTTTTATTATTTGCCCCAGGGGTACAGGTCTGTGAATCATCAGGCTT
>LNAC01000935.1:6351-40963 GCA_002007465.1 Ailurus styani
GAGGGAGGGAGGGAGGGAGGAAGGAAGGAAGGAAGGAAGGAAGGTAAAGCAAGCTCCTGTGACCAAGAAAACAGAATTAAGAAGAAAAAAGGAAGGGACCGTTGGTACCATATTCATATTCTCTGAATTTCCAGTCTTGAGCACAAAGTTTATCATGTATTTAATTAACATGTTGAATTAAGCTGCACTCCCTACACTGACAAAAAAGCATATTAAGAGAAACAATTGTTCAAATACTCTTGTTAGAACAAGGGTTTATTATTCTTTGTATTTAGTATTTACTTAACATTTAATATCTGTCATTATTATTCATGTAGTTCCATCATTTTATAGATGGCTAGCTGTTCATTTGTGTAAAACGAACCAAAAACCTTAAAACCCAAGGAATGAATCAGGCCTAAGACTCCATCTATCAGTTAAATTTTCTCTAGGCAGGCTCTTTTCAAAGCCAGCAGTCTCAAAGCATGGTTTCCCTCATGCATTTCTTCTTTAATAGGATTTTAAAACTGACTCCAGACCCGAAAGAAACATCTGAAAACAATGCCTAAAGGAACACTGTCACTCTGTGCGTGCATGTGTGTGTGCGTGTGTGTGTGTGAGAGAGAGATTTTAAAGTGGGTTATCATTTTTAATTAATTTTTTGGATAATGAAAAGGAAAAGGTGATTTTTCTCTCTAATGAAAAAAGGAAAAATAATATTTTCTGTAGCAAGGTATGAAATGACTCAATAGACCCAAAGTGACATGTAGAACATGATTGGGTTACATGACTCTGAAGATAAATTCAGTTCTTGAGTGCAGGAAGCCGAATACTTCAGTCCAAAGTTCTCTTACATCCGTCTTCAGAAGCCAACATTTACACTTCATTATAAAAGTGCTTTCGTGCCACAAGTAACTGAGCTTGAAATCAGACGAATAGAATTATTGCTTATGTATCATACATGTAAAACAAATTAGCTTCCTTGATTTATTGTAGACAAAATTGATAGTTTTTAAAAACCAGACTGCTGAAAAATTGACCTTTCAGTCTACAAACATACCATTTAATTTACAAGAGAAGTAAACCCTTTTGAATTGTATTTACCCAGTTACTTTAATAAAGGTTAGACCTTTCAAAAACAATTGTAAATGTGGCATTTAGCTTCTCATATTTTCCAAAGCATTACTTGACTCTTGAGATTCAAAAGAAACAACTAAGAAAATAACAACAAAGCAACATTGGGATTCCCCCCAGAGTAAAATAAAATGCATAATCTCTAGATTAAAATCACAGTTTTAAAAATTTTACATTTCAGAGATTCAGTAGACTCATCAGGTTTCAGGAAATGTCATTAACCTCTCTTGTGGGGACAAGATGGCCGATACATTCATTAATTCATTCATAAAGCAAAGCTTATTACTGATACACACTGGTATTAGTTACTGAAAGCTGATGATTATTAAAATACAGAAGCACCATTGGGTAATGAAAAATACAGTAATTAAAATCCAGGAGGTGAAATCTCACACTAGAATTCGGAAAGGTTTAAGTTTACTCATAGTTTTGTACAAAAGAAGTCAAATATAAGCATTCCTGTTAAATCACTGTATTTTGAAGTATTCAGCTTTTTACTAATGTGACAAAATTTATCATGACTACTGATAGTGCATAGTGCCCTCTTACAGAATGAGTTGCACTTCTATTTTCATTGAGTGGGATTCATATTGTCTGAATATAACAAAATCTGGTAAGGGACACAGCATATGGCAAAAAGAATGTCGACTTTGGAGACAGATACAGAGGAGTTCCGATTTGGGTTCTACCCTTTACTAGCTGTGTGACTTTAGACAAGCTACTTAAACTCTCAGACTCAGTTGCCTTCTTTCTAAAATGAAGGTAAAAATTCCTGCCTGACCAAGTTACCTAAAATGATGTTAATAAACTGTATAATGCTTAGTACTTTGTAAATGCTCAATAAATGTTAGGGTTCTTTTTTTTTCTTCCATACTTGTACAAAGATAGCAAATCAAACCAGTGTGATTGAACAAAGTAAAAATAATTAAAACAATTAAATTCAGTAGAAAAATAAAACCTAAGTATGTCATTTGGATTCTGTAATATGTAAGTTTCTTTCTTTCCCTTCCCCTGGAAAACTAGTAAAATATACAGGAATTTTCAATGCCTGCCATTCCTTCACAATCAATGGCAAGATGCCATGACAACTGGATAATTTCCAGGAGTTATGTTCTGGAATGCCTATAATAAGCTCACTCAACGTCACTGCCTAAATCTGGTAAATTTCCTTCATTTCTGGGAAGACATCAGCATTACCCAATTTACATCTGCATATAAAGCTGTCCCAGGTTCATTTTGGAATAATTGTCTTATAGGACAGATAGGCCATTTGAGAGCTAGGTTTTCATTCTGGGTTATCCATAGCATTACCTAAGACATATACAGTAGGAAACCAGATATAAAAATTATCCAATGATCCTATAGGTCTTTGACTACCTGATGACCAGCAGAATAGCTCTGTGGATTTACAAATGCTTCAAGATAGAAGACTACCACCAGTCTCAGGATTGACATATCCAACCATTCATATTGTCAGACCCCCGAAGACCATGGACCTTGCCCGTCACCCCATGGCTTAAGTTGGCCTTTGTGGACTTCATTCCATTTGTGCATTAATTTATGCTATCTGCCAGACTCCACTATTTGGCTATGCTAAACATCTAAGTCTTCCCTGGCCAGTCCCACTTCCAAATTCTGACAATCCTGTCCTGGTTTCTTCAATATTAATATTCTTTAAACTACTATAACTACAAAACACTTCCAGGGTTTTTCAGAATAGAAATGATTTAACACGTGTATTGTGAGGGTGGGGGTGGGTGGGCAGCCATACATTTGGTCAAAGAGAGCATATTAAGGAGTAAGGTGGAAAAATTGGTCTAACAAAATTAACAGAGAATTTGATAACTCAACATATTACTGTCAAATTAATGCTAACCTTATCATGATTTGCTAACATAAAGGCAGCTTAGAAGAATAAATATTGAACTGAATTTTAAAGTAATACTAATACCTAACTCACAAATTATATTCTCTAAGAATTTATATGGATCTTAAAAGTAATAGTCATGAAAATAACTTAAGCTATTTCCTACTTGGTTAGGCCCAACGATCCCTAAATCTTTCCAATGTGAGAGCTGGTGAGAGAAGAGTATATTGTTCATTAATAAACTGTTCCCAGAAGCCCAGCAGTAAACAAGGTACTACAGACTGGCCCTAGGGTAGCATCAGAAACCCCTGACAATACTCCAGTCATCTCGGAATATTTTCCTGAGTCTTTCTTCAAATGAATAGTAAGAACCTCTCCCCACCTTTCAGATCGCCACAGTATAGCTATCTTATCCCATTTCCAGCATTTCTAAACTTAGCCACTAATTGCCCTCACAGTTATCAGCCAGGCAGACTCAGAAGTCATAAAATGTAGACCCAAAGGCCAAAGGCTACCCTCAGACACGTTTTGTTTGTCTTGCACAGTACTGTTCTAAATTGTGTATCTGAATACCTGTAGGTGGATGGCTGCTCTCTGATTTGAACAGTTGCCACAAATTCCTATTGTAGAACCAGCCAACATCTAATATCACATTATGTATTAGTCCAGTCAGTATTTATTTCACCAGGGCCTGATGCTGGTTAACTTGTTGCTGGTTTACTCTTAGCACAGGTTTAGTAACAGTCTCAGTCCTATAGCAGGGACAATCATAGACCTTTTTAACAAAACCTCAGTGATTTCATCCCAATGGGTTCCATGCTCCTATTGCTGTTCACTTTCATTGCTCATTGCTTCCCTATATCTCAACACATAGTCAGCATAAAAAGGGAATGAATGAACCCGATCTCCCAAGAACACTAATGAATGAGCAATTTGTATTAGGAGTCCATACAGGCCAGAGTCATGTCCCAGAGATCAAGCAACACCAGAAAGACTGGTATCTACCAATCACTAGCTTTTAGAGAGTATTTCATTTATTAATTCACTTATTCATTCATCATTTATCCAAATTCTTACCCATTGAACAAATTTCACTGAGCACATAAAAACCTTGAGGTGAATACTTGGAAAATTGATACAAGTGAGACAATAGTTCTTGTCCTCAGATTTTTTAGATGGAAATGGCAAAAGAAAATTCAAGAAAGATGGCTATTTCAATAATCTTTGCAGCTGACTTTCTCTATAGACATGTTAGCAGCTGACCCAGACATGGGCCTAAAATTCAGGAAATCTTCATAGTGTGGTAGGAGGGGCAGTAGTGAAGACAAAATCACGATAAGGGTCAGTCCTAGGGGAATGAGGATTTTGGGCAGGCTACCATGATAAGGTCCCAAGCACAGGAAACAAGACATTAATCAGAGCCAAGATACAAAGTAAGGACTGGCTCTCAGAATAAGACAATTGGCCAATTAACAGAATGGAAGGAAAAGGTCAGGGCTAGCCTGGCAATAAAGAGAATTGAGAATGAGTACAAGAATATTGGTCTGGAACTGCTGAAAGCCTCTGGCAAAGATACATCCTAGAGTCAAAATGGACTGTGCTGCTGTTGTTGTTGCTACTGCTGCTGCTACTGCTGGGATGGTGGAGGAAAGGAAAGGACCAGTCACAGAGAATGAAAGAGGGGTGCAAAACCTTACCAATCAGCATCATATCCATGTGGATGACTGGCTGGCTGGTAACCTACCTCTCAGAAGAAGATAAGAATAGATGAGACAGCCACAAAATGCCTTCTTTCCTGGGGACCCAGTACTTTGTAAGATCAGAGCTGCATCAACTCAATAGAAAGAATTCAAATGTCATACATTCAATTAATCATAGCACTTATCACCATAAGTATCCTTGAAAACTGTAAATTTCTCTTTCAAAAATATAATTCTTTTATATCCACTATGGGAACTTGCTATTTAAGTAAACCATGAAGTTAAACCTTTTGTAAAGTTGAGAATCTCTTGTGTTGTGTGAATAATTTCTCCTCTGATTATGTTTGTATGTTTGTGTATTAGGTCCCCTTCAAGTGGGAACCTTTTAGGATGAGGGGTGATGTTGAACTGAGACACCATCCGTGAGAGTTAAACATCCCTCACACTGACAGGCTCAGGATGTGACATTTAAAGGGCAGTGATTCAAGGTTGTTTCCATGGACTCACAGTCCAAGCAAGACTGACACAACTTTGCAGACATATCACATATATTCCAAAGCAAAACAGGGTTTTTCCAACCCAGAGCAACACTGGGCAACAGAAAGACTGAGACCAGGAAGGGTGGGGATTGGAGGAGGAGGTGTCATCAGAGAAGCCTCAGCAGATGCCACTCAAAGCAAAGTGAGGTGACTCAGGATGGGCCCAGAAACACTGTTTGAAGTACTAAGAGAAGTCACCCAAGTCAAGTTGAGTTAGTGCCAGAATTTAAAGTGAAAAATGGGTGACAGATTAAGAACATAAACAACAGAGGAGGTCTTAGAGACAGAGGTCCTATAACCAAGACTAATAAACCTGGAAAATTGAGAACATGTGGAGTAACAAGTTGGTGCCTGCTTGCATGGGATTGAGCGGTTTCATGGAAGGCAGAACTCTCAGTCAACATGATAAACTGGGATGGCTGGTCACTCCAGGAGCATCTGGTCCCACGCAGTAGTTAACAAGCCATGTGGAGTTAAAGATGTAGAGAGCACTTAATGTAGCTGCCCCTAGAACCTATACATACTATGTGATCACTAGTCCAACCAGTCCTAGTACTAGGACACAGGTCCTATCCTATTGCTGCTATAATAAAATACCACAACTTAGTGGATTAAAACAACACAAATTTATTACACTTCTGGAGGACAGAGGTCAGAAATGGGTATCACTGGGCTGAAACCAAGGTGGAAGCAAGGTTACACCCCCTCCAGTAGTTCGGGGGAGAATCTTTTTTCCTTGCCTTTTCCAACTTCTAGAGCTGCATGCTTTACATTCCTTGACTTGGGGTCCCTTCTTCCAGCTTCAAAGTCAGCAGTGTAACATCTTCAATCTCTACTTCCATCTTCTTATCTATCACCTTCTATCTCTGGCTTCTCTTATATCTCTTATAAAATCCTTGTGGTTATGCTGGCCCACACAGGTAATCCAGGATAATCTCTCAGCTTGAGATCTTTACCTTGATCCCATTAGCAAAGCACCATTTGCCATCTAAGGTAACATTCACAGGTTCTGGGGATTGGGGCATGGACATAATTGGAGGGGCAAAGGTCCAGTTTGGGGGCTGGGGTTGGCAGGCGTGCAGAGATACAAGATGGCAGTGAGTGTTGAATTAGCATGGTTCACTTCTCCTTCATCTCTACCCAACCTTATCCATATTTCTCCAACAGTAACAACTCTTAAGTCTGGGGGCAACAAACAGGAGAAAGCAAGAAGAGAAGGTAAGTGGGAGAATGACCAGAGGGGGACTAGATCTAGGAACTAGCTACACCCTAAGATCTAGCTACACTCATCACTCTCAGAACATGCCCATCATGTCCCACCTCCAAGTTTATCAGTTCTCTCCTAATATCATGTTTGTACAGTACTTTCTATTATATTGAATATTTTGATTACTTTTTAACAATCCTCACAACAGTCCTGCCATGTACTTAATAAATTACCCACATCTTGCAGATGGGAAAACTGAGGCTTAAAAGTCAAGCAGTTGGTCAAGTACACCTAGCTCCAAAGTATAGATCCAGAGCTCAGAAGAAGAAAGTGAAGAGAGGGGCGGCCTGGGTGGCTTAGTCAGTTAAGCATCTGCCTTTAGCTCAGGTCATGATTTCAGGGTCCTGGGATTGAGTCCTGTATTGGGCTCCCTGCTCAGCAGGGAGTCTGCTTCTCCCTCTCCCTCTGTCCCTCCTCCACTTGTGCATGTGTACTTGTGCACATGTGCTTTCTCTCTCTGTCAAATAAATAAAATGTTTTTACAAAAAAAAGAAAGAAAGTGAAGAAAAAGTACTTAGAAGATCTGGAATGGAACTCCCTAGACTTCCCACCCAGAAAAAATGCTGACAGAGGAGACACACTTGCTAATGTGTGAGTAGCTAATGTGTAAGCACAGAGGACATACAACAAACAGGCCAAGGGAATGGAAGGCAGGAATACATGCCTCCTATTCTAATGGACCCAATCAAAGGGAGCATGGAGTTAGCACTTAATTTATTCATTCCTCATCTTTGGAAGGCTAATAGTATTATTATTTAGTCTAGGCTATAGAAAGTATAGAAAATTTGAAAAATTCAGTGTGGTCACCAAATTCTTGCTAACAAATCAGTTACCTTGCATTTTGAGAAGCCAATAAGTAGTATATGTACATAGCGATTCCACAAAGTCAAATATTCCTTAATATGAAGGTAAGAAGAATAAATGGTTCAAAGGAGATAAACAGGGATATGGGGTACAGGCATGGGAAGTGAATGACAACCCAGTTGTGTTGAGGCTGAATCTGTACAAATTGGGAACATAACCAAGGGAACTAGGGTCTGTTAGCATCAAAAGATTTGGTTAGTTTTCATTGTTTGTGTTCCAGAAAGGAATTAATTAATCTGGCAAACATTTGTTGTGGTCTCATTGTGTCCTATGCACTGGATTACGCTTTTACATGTTTTTTCATTCAATCCTCCTAGTTCTACAAAGCAAGTGTTATTATTTCTAGTTGGAAGGTGAAGAATAGGTGGTGAAAGGTTGACTAGCTCACCCCGATGTCGCATGGTTAATAAGTGACAAAGCTGGAAGTTAAACCCAGTTCTTCTGCCTCAAAGTCCTATATCCATACAGAGCAAGTCTTTAATCATGCTGCCTACTTTTAAAACTATTAAACTGTCTCAGTTTCCACCATGTTACTGAGAAGGATGGGATCTGGGTAAACAGACTGAAAAAAGCACAACATTTATTAGACTAGTTTATGTGTAGGAGTGAAGTCTCATCATCACCCAAGACCCAACCCATAAAGAAATACTTCTGATAGATACACAACTGAATTACAGGTATACTGCCAGTAGAAAGGACTAGAAAAGAATTCTTCTGGAAAATTGCTATTCATTGCCTTATACCCATAACTAGTTAATGCTTACTAATATATTTGCCAGGGTATGAACTGAAAGTCAAGACGAAATTATTCTGAGAAATTAAGCATCCTATCGACATTTGTAGCTCTCTAGTGCTTGTTTTTTGAATGGCTTCTTCATTCTTTTCTCCAAATGGGAAAAATGGCTGACATCATCCCAGAGGTAGGTACAGTAATGAAAGATTAAGAGGAAAAACTGGATTCCCCATGGACCAGCAGGCCAGTCTAAGCAACTTTCAAAAATTGTTCCAGGTTGATCAGTAGCAAGGCTATTATACCAAGAATATTCCTTTTCACCTATTCCCATTCTCTTTATATATATCAACTGGGATATTTTAGCTTTCAGGAAAATAACTCCAAAAGCTGCAGGACAAATGTATGATTTGCCTAGAAAAGAGAGGAATTAGGAGTAACAGAGTATGGAGAAATAGGTAATTTCAACCAATCTGAAGGAGGAAAAAAAACCATTCAACTTCAAGAAACAGTAAAAGCAGTTTTCTCTCGGAACTCTTCACCCCATGGAAAGAAAGAAAAGAAAGAAAGAAAGAGGGAGGAAAGGAAGGGAAGGAAAGAAAGAAAGAAGAAGGAAGGAAGGAAGGAAGAAAGAAAGAAAGAAAGAAAGAAAGAAAGAAAGAAAGAAAGAAAGAAAGAAAGAACCTTAGTTTGAATAAGTGAGAACAAGTTAAGCAATGATTAAGAAATCAAGCAGATTCCTGGAGTAGAATTCAGAATGGCCCCAGTCAGCAACCAAGAACAGAATACAGTGGAGGTTCCCTCTGTGGCTTCTCCCCAGGACATGGTCAACCCCAGCCACACCTTTGACTCATTCATCAGCCTTCTTTTAGCACCTCTCTCCCCCACCAGGGTTCCCGCTGGCCCCACTAGGCCCAGACCTGCAGCATTCAACAGGATTGAAACTGCCTCATGGAGCCAATCTCCTTGCCCCAACACAGTTTCCAATGGCAATGTTTGAGTCATCAGTATCCAGCATCATATCTTATCTAGTAAATTCTTCCACTTTTGCCTAAAGGACTGTTACTAATAGGGACACGTCAGACAATGAGATTGATTGTCTCAGAATTGAGTTTCTAAGATGCAGTTTAAATAGTGATAGCCACTAACTAGCTAATTGAAAATCCCTCCCACATTTTAATGTTAGACTATTGACTGGAGGGACTTCCAATGCTTCACCAAAGAAAAGAGCAAAGCAAGCACTTTTGCTGATAAAAGTGAGGAGACTCTTCTAACACTGGCTTCGTTTTGGCACAGCTTTCAAGTCCTCTTGCAAGATCAGACATTGGACTAGTGGGAAAGCAATGTTGCACCATCCCCAAAGCCCTGAGGCAGACCTGATTTAAGAAGAATTTGGAAAGAAAAAAAAAGAAATAGCAAACAAAACAGAACTCTCCTCAGGACCTCGAGATCATTGCTCTCCATCCCTTTGCGTTCATGAACTGAAGACAACTACCACACACAAAATGCTTGAGAAAAAGAAGGCACTAAGATGCTTCCAGGCATTTCTAAAGCAGAATTTTAAATTTCAGATTATACTAGAGAGTCATCCCCAAGGGAAAAGGCCCAGCACCTAAACATCATCATGGGCAAGGAGAAAGACTTGTTTACTTACTGGGATGAGTGCCCTGAGGTCCTTGGGGTTCTGGACAAGGAGTGTGGGTGTATGTGCTTGCATTTTATGAGAAGGGTGGATAAAGAAGGTTGAGAGAAAGCAAGAGTCCCTAAAAGTGGAGGAGCATTCAAGAAAACGTCATTCAGCTATATACAGAATAATGAAATTCAACCATTCTCTTACACCATACACAAAGATCAACTCAAAATGGATGAAAGACCTCAATGTGAGACAGGAACCCATCAAAATCCTAGAGAAGAAAATAGGCAGTAACCTCTTCTACATCGGCCACAGCAACTTCTTTCAAGACACATCTCCAAAGGCAAGGGAAACAAAAGCAAAAATGAACTTTTGGGACTTCATCAAGACAAAAAGCTTCCGCACAGCAAAGGAAATAGTCAACAAAACAAAGAGGCAACCCACAGAATGGGAGAAGATATTTGCAAATGACACTACAAAAGGCTGATATCCAAGATCCTGGAAACCTAAAAACGTCCAAGAATGAAACAGGAAAATATTGACAATCTGAATAGACAAATATCTAGTAACGAAATTGAAGCAGTGATCAAAACCCCCCCAAAAAACAAGAGTCCAGGACCTGACAGATTCCCTGGGGAATTCTACCAAACATTCGAAAAAGAAATAATACCTATTCTCCTGAAGGTGTTTCAAAAAATAGAAATAGAAGGAAAACTTCCAGACTCTTTCTATGAAGCCAGCATTACCTTGATCCCCAAACCAGGCAAAGATGCCATCAAAAAGGAGAATTTCAGGCCAATATCCCTGATAAATATGGATGCTAAGATTCTCAACAAGATCCTAGCTAATAGGACTCAACAGTAATTAAAAAGATGATCTACCATCACCAGGTGGGATTTATCCCTGGGATGCAAGGGTGGTTCAACATTTGCAAATCAATCAGTGTGAGAAGAAAGAAGAGATTAATAAGAGAAGAGAGAAGAACCACGTGGTCCTCTCAACTGATGCAGAAAAAGCATTTGACAAAATACAGCATCCTTTCCTAATTAAAACTCTTCAAAGTATAGGGATAGAGGGAACATTCCTCAACTTCATTAAATCCATCTGTGAAAAACCCACGGCGAATATCATTCTCAATGGGGAAAAGCTGAGAGCTTTCCCACTGAGATCAGGAATACAACAGTCTCACCACTGTTGTTCAACATAGTACTAGAAGTCCTAGCAACAACAATCAGACAACAAAAAGAAATAAAGTGTATTCAAATAGACAAAGAAGAAGTCAAACTCTCTCTCTTCGCAGATGACATGATACTTTATGTGGAAAACCCAAAAGACTCCACCCCCAAACTACTAGAACTCATACAACAATTCAGTAATGTGGCAGGATACAAAATCGATCCACAGAAATCAGTTGCTTTCTTATACATTAACAATGAAACTGTAGAAATGGAAATTAGAGAATCGATTCCATTTACAATAGCACCAAAAACCATAAGATACCTTGAATAAACCTAACCAAAGTGGTAAAGGATCTATACTCAAGGAACCACAGAACACTCATGAAAGAAATTGAATAAGACACAAAAAGATGCAAAAACATTCCATGCTCACGGATCAGAAGAATAAACATTGTTAAAATGTCTATGCTGCCCAGAGCAATCTATACTTTCAATGCCATCCCAATCAAAATTCCACCAGCATTTTTCAAAGTGCTGGTACAAACAAGTCTAAAATTTGTATGGAACCAGAAAAGACCCCGAATCACTAAGGAAATATTGAAAAAGAAAAAGAAAGCTGGGGGCATCACATTGCCTGATTTCAAGCTGTACTACACAGCTGTGATTGCCATGATAGCATGGTACTGGCACAAAAACAGACACATAGACCAATGGAACAGAGTAGAAAGCCCAGATATGGGCCCTCAACTCCATGGTCAAATAATCTTTGACAAAGCAGATAAAAATATCCAGTGGAAAAAAGACAGTCTCTTGAATAAATGGTGCTGGGAAAATTAGACAGCTACGTATAGAAGAATGAAACTTGACTATTCTCTTACACCATACACAAAGATCAACTCAAAATGGATAAAAGACCTCAACGTGAGACAGGAATCCATCCAAATCCTAGAGGAGAACATAGGCAGTAACCTCTTTGACATTGGCCCACAGCAACTTCTTTCAAGACATGTCTCCAAAGGCAAAGGAGACAAAAGCAAAAATGAACTTTTGGGACTTCATCAAGATAAAAATATTCTGCACAGCAAAGGAAACAATCAACAAAACAAAGAGACAACCCACGGAATGGGAGAATGGGAGGATATTCACAAATGACACTACAGACGAAGGGCTGATATCCAAGATCTATAAAGAACTTCTCAAACTCAACACCCAAAAAACAGATAATCATGTCAAAAATGGGCAGAAGACATGAACAGACACTTCTCCAAAGAAGACATATAAATGGCTAACAGGCACATGAAAAAGTGTTCATCATCATTATCCATCAGGGAAATTCAAAGCAAAACCACATTGAGATACCACCTTACACCAGTTAGAATGGCAAAAATTAACAGGGCAGGAAACAACAAATGTTGGAGAGGATGTAAAGAAAGGGGAACCCTCTTTCACTGTTGGTGGGAATGCAAGTTGTTGCAGCCACTTTGGAAAACAGCATGGAGATTCCTTGAAAAATTAAAAACAGAGCTACCATATGACCCAGCAATTGCACTACTAGGTATTTACCCCAAAGATACAGATGTAGTGAAAAGAAGAGCCATAGGCACCTCACATGTTCATAGCAGAAATGTCCACAATAACCAAACTGTGGAAAGAGCCAAGAATCCCTTCAACAGATGAATGGATAAAGAAGACGTGGTCCATATATACAATGGAATATTATTCAGCCATCAGAAATGAATATCCAAATTTGCATCAACATGGATGGGGCTGGAGGAGATTATGCTGAGTGAAATAAATCAAGCAGAGAAAGTTAATTATCATATGATTTCACTTACTTGTGGAACATAAGGTAACATGGAGGACATTAGGAGAAGGAAGGGAAAAATGAAGGGAGGGATTCAGAGGGGGAGATGAACCATGAGAGACTGTGGACTCTGAGAAAGAAACTGAGGGTTTTAGAGGGGAGGGAGATGGAAGGATGGGTTGGACTGCTGGTGGGTATTAAGGAGGGCACCTATTACATGGAGCACTGGGTATTATACATAAATAGTGAATCTTGGAACACTATATCAAAAACTATTGATGTACTGTATGGTGACTAATATAACATAATAAAATAATAATAATAAGGTTAATTGTAAAAAAAAAAAAGGTCATTGACTTCCCAGTCTTCCTGGGTCTAGTCTAAGTGCCAGTGGAGGGAAGAGGTGTTGACAAACTTCCTAAAGCCCCCTCCTTAGGCTTGAGGACTCCTTCCAGTAGGTTACACCTAAAAATTCTATTTCAATAACTTGCTGCCTATTTATAGAAGTCAGTAATAAATCTCCAAACCAACTGAAAAGGGGTTTGTGCTATATTTTAAAACAAGCTTCTGCCACATCATGTGTCACCTGGAAAGAATGACAGCCTCCAACATGAGACTAGCAAAATCCAGCTGAGTCAGGTATCTTATAAAATTTCTACAAATCATTGTACCTACCCCAACTATCAGTCCCCAAATAAGACAGTTTTAATTATGCATAGGGAGTGAGGGATGTGATACTTAATTTTTATAAACTCAGAAAAAAGATTCTGAAGAAATCAAGTCAATCTCAACTATAGTCCCAGGATGAAGGACTAGTTGGCTTTCTGCTGATTTGTTTTTTAATAATGGCAAGTTCTTTTAAAGCAAGATCTTTCATTTAGACAAGTTGATGTCTGTTTAGAAAATTGTCTCAATTCCATGAGGAAAAAAAATGACAATATTCGGTAAAGAAGGAAAATTGACAATTATTATCTTTATATTCTGTCATTACGAATCCCCATATTCTTAAATGTGTCCTGAAAAACTCAACATGACATTTGCCTTAATCCATTAAAACCATTTTTCTCTCCCTCCTTCCTTATGTCTTCCCCCCATTTTGCTTCTCACTGCATTTCCTCTTGTGTTCCTCCTCCTCTTAGCTTTCTCTCTCTCCCTCTTTCCTGCCCTGTGCCTTTTCTTCTCTCGCTCCCTGCACTCACCCTTCCCATTTCTCTCAGTCACTTGAAGGAAGCTCAGATCTAGACTGACAGTATGACCTTAGGCACTTTTCTCTCTGCAGAGATCCAGGCCTCAAAAAAGTCTACTGCACTAGAGTTGACATAACTAGAAGAAATAAATCTGGAAAAATAGAATACTGTTCTAAAGGTAGAGTGAGATGACACTGAGGAATTAAGAAACCTAAAAGATGTTTCCATTGGGCTAGCAAAGGACTAGCTCTGTAATGAACACCTCGATGTATAACATCAATGGCTAGCTAGAAGGTAATAGAAAAAACTCTTATCAATTTGGGGTCTAATAAGGTACGGAAGGAGACTATTGGGGAAACGGCAATATGGTTTTGTTGAGTAAATATTTTAAAGCTATTTTTTCTGCCAAGGATTTTCTAAGTTTTGAGAGAGAATCATAAATCTGTGATATTTTCAAACCAAGAGGGAAGAGTACACTTTTGAGACTAATCACCTCCTAGCCCAACCAGGAAACCAGAAACTATTTTTGATATAGTCTTTGAAGTAGAGGGTATTTAAGACAAGAAATGCATTATACAGTTGATGGAGGAGATGAGAAGGCAAATAAAGGGAAGGGAGGCAACCCAGAGATTAGCAACAGCAGGAGATCACTACCACCCGTACAACTGGAGAGGTAAAGAAGGGAAATGTTTTGTTTTGTTTTGTTTTGTTGTTTTTTTCTGGAGCCCAGGGGCCAGAGATACCCAGAGGAAGCTAGAACCACATCAAGCCTGTCGGGTAGGAGCTGGAGTCACAGAGGAAAGGCAGCCACTTCTAAAGGTGCTGCCTCAGGATGGAGGGTTGGGGAGAGTGGTAAGAAATGTGCTGGTTTCTTCCCTCCTCCTGCACTCCAGTCTCCTACCTGCATCCCTCTTTGGCTGAACACAGCCAGAAGCTAGTTTTCACTGGCGCCTGAGATATGTAGTCTACAGGAGTTAGCATTTGGGTGCTCCTAAGCAGGATAGGGGAAAGGCAAGAAATGAATCTGCGGGCAAACAGGTCCAGAATTGGCACACTCATTTTCCTTTCTGTAAAGTAGGACAATAATGCCTACCTCGCCGACTGTTGAGACGATTTAATTAGGGAGTCTGTGTAAAGTGCCTAACATACTGCCTGGTACAAAGCAGCACTCAATACATGTTAATTTCCTTTCTTAGTTCCAATAGCTCAAGAAATTCCTACTTCTTTCAAAATGCCTTGATCCACCTGGAACTAAATACTGTTTACATATTCAGAGCCCTTTGTTTCTAAGACAAAATTAGGTAACGGAAAAATTTTGCTTATATTTTCATCTGTGCTAATTTCTAACATTCCATTTGAAAGGAATGAAATGATTTCTTCCCAAATTGTCATTTCAGATTTTTTACTTGCATACCAGATATGTGCCCTAGTTTATAACATAAGCTGTATTCTTACCTGATTTCGAAGTCTGATAGGGTCCTATAAATTGATTTCTCTTATGATATCAGTTTGCAGTAGCAATGGTCCAGATCCAAAGGAGTTAACGAAGTCTACTAGTGAATACTAAAAGGGGGCTTTTGTGATGGAGGAAAGTCCCTCAACAAAAAGCTAACTGAAGATAAACATCCCCACTGTCAAACACCAGCTGAGCCCAAAGCCTCCTGTTTATGTTAGAGAGACCTCTGTCTTATCAATGTGTCCTTCAGCCTCATAGACCTGCCATGAATATTTCAGCAAAGAAATTTTGGAAAACCTTTGCTAGCCTTTTCAGAAAATAAAAATGCAAAGACTGAGAAAAAGGGAATATTTAAGCCTTATGCATTATTTGTCATTTGAGATACTGATCATGAAAAGAAATTTGTGTTTCAATCGCCTATGCTGCCACTTAGGAAATCCCATCCCTAAAGGACTGGAAAATTGTGGGACTTGGAGCTGCCATTGACATTTAAGCTAGACATAGAGGAATGGCGACTGCAGAAGCTGTTTGTGAGGGAAATGCAATTTGCAGCAACAGAGAACCTTTTAAAACTATCCGTGGCTCTCCCTCTATGCCCCGACTCTCCAGCTAAGGCATGAATTTCCGAAATCAGGAAAATTACACGAGGAAACAAAGATCAAAAACTGATGGAAGCCATTTGTTTGAAAGCTGAAGGTATTTTGTAAATAATGTTATCAATAATAACAAAAGTGGGAGGAGTAGAGTTTCTGCTATGACTACTGGATTCAAAAGGAAAAGAAGAAAAAGAAGACCCTCATAGTGTATCAGCATTGAATGGGAGATCAGGGGGTTTTTTCATTTTACCATTAACTAAATAACTAGCTGGAAGGCTCTGTGCAGGTCGCATCATTCCTCCTGGTTTCTGTTTTCAATCTGTGTGTAAATGATGGTGCTAGTCAATGATTTCTAAAGTTTCTAATAATGCCAAGTTATGAGGGCCAATAAGCAGAAGCTTTCTTTTAGGATTCTAATCTGTAACGAGGAGGTCAGCCTGAAGGCAAAAGGAACTGTGGGAAAGGGGAGGGGAGAGCGCTGTTTGTAGGCCTGCCGAGCCAAAATAAATAATGATCTTCTTTCTGTCAACAAAAGGCTTAAATCAGCAGACTAGGTAGACAACGTCAGTAAGGACTTATAAAGATTTGTCCTTGGGGTTAGCCAAAAGTTGACTCTAGTAAATATAGTCATTGTTCACATGCAATACCTAATTTTCAACCACTTAGCCCTGCCTTGCTTCAGAATTGTTTTTGTGAAGATGGTAAAATAAAAGAAAATAATAAAATTGCTAATACAATACAATGAATCTAAAGGTTACAACTCTTTAGTATCCCTGCCATGTTAGAACCTCCTCAGCACTAAACACTAAGATGTAATTGATCCTGTCAGGAAGGTGCATTTTGATGGAAGAATGGGGAGTGACAGTGACAAACAACTTGGTGACCTACCAGATAAAGTTTCAAGATCTACTAGTAGATGGTATGCTCTTTGTTGAGGTTAATCCTGCTACCCCTGCAGAAGGCCATTGTCGCAATTCTTAAGTCTCAATATACCACTAAGATAAATATGATTTAGATGCCTTGCTTTGGACTATGCATCCCTTCTTTAAATCGCCCTTTAAAACTCCCCTTCCCTGTGAATCATAAACTCAGGCCCATGCAAGATGAATTCTAGCTAATCTGATAAATCAATCAAATGGGTTAGTGAGCACTTGAGGCCTAATAGTTATATGAAGATATATTAAGATATATTGCTTTTGTGGTTTAAAATATCAGCCCTGGGGTAAAAGAAATATGGTCTCTGATCCCAGCTCTGCCACTTTTATAAGCCATATAACCTTGAATAAATCATTTAATCCCCTTGTGGCTCAGTTTCCCCATCCTGAGCAATTGAGTATATCTTACCTCACAGAATTTTGTGTTACATTAGATAAAGCATCAAATAGAAAACCTGGCACAAAGAAGGTATTCAGTATCTTGCCCCATCCCTTCCTTCCTAATCTCCTTTTATTTTTGCCAGAACAATTTTTTCTAGCTCTCATGGTATTCTGTTTTGATTCCACCTGTGCAATTAACCAGTGATCGTGATAAAGGGAAAAAAAACTCAATATGTTGGCACCAAATATGCCCTGGAAGGCTATTAACCAAGACTGCAACACAGTTCCATCCCTTATTCCAGAGATTCTGCTGGCTTTTGATGCCTTCAGTTTATCCAGAGTAGATGGCAATTTAACATTTCCTGGTTTGTGGAACACTTTCCCAAAGCCTTTTAGTGAAGCTAATCAACATCTAAGGAAGTGCAACAAGAGACAGTAAAGGGAGGGTCCAGAGTTTAGAGTCAAGTCCTTCTAGGACAAAGCCAGTCTTGCTAGTGCTCAGAAAATATCTAGGCTGTCTTCCTCAGAGTGGTAATAACACAGTTCCCCTACCTTTTTTTTTTTCAAATATTGTGCAAGAGCCTTCACCCTCTCAGAATAGCTACTCCAGACATTTTCAAACAAACTCACCCAAACCCTTGGACACTAATACTTCTAAAGGGCAGGGGATAGAGGGTCCAAACATTAGCTTAGAAACACCTTGTTTATCAGGTCATTACTAAGACAGCTAGCTGATTCCTCCGGGGTTTAATTCATAGAAGACCAAATTGTAATTTTCTGACAGGAGCTGAGGAGCTGGCTGTGGCCATCACCTTTATTACTCTAGACAGCCAAGGCACTCACAACTGTCAGCATGTCCTCATGCCACTGCAGGGGAGGTCCATCCCAATGGGCAGCATGGGGAGAACGGACAACATTTTTGATGGCTGCTTATTAAAGACATACAACAGAATCATCCCACAACAGAATGTAGACCTTTGGGTCTTTAGAGCATGACTTTGCAAATAAATCTGGTACCTTGATAAAATTCATGTGACATCAGGCCTCATCTGAGTGCCACAGATGACACTAAAAGGTCGGGTCCCAAATAAACCCCTATCAGGACCTCTCTTGAGAACAAGGAAGACCAGATGTGAGGTTGGGCTGACAGTCTTACCTCACTAATTTGAATAATATGGAGAAGACTGCTCATTAGTGTAAGTCTAAATTCCATATTTATGAATTTTTAGAGCTTTAGGACATTCAGTCGTATTCAGTGTCTCAGAAGTCTATAAGCAAAGGTTCTTTAATGCAGAAATAAATATTTTAAATTAACCACTAAGGGCCAAATACATAGTTAAGCCAATAAGTGCTATAGGTGTTTTCCTGAAGCAGTTGAAGAAGCCTTTATTGCAACAACAGGATTTGAGTTGGGTCACAAGGGAAGGGCAGGACTTAGAAAAGCAAAGAGGAGAGACAATGATTTTTCAAGTGTGTTAGTCCCTTGAAGTTTAAGGAACAAAGGCACAATCAGGGTACTTGGATGAGAAGAGAAGTAACTCTCCGGTGTAAGACTATGTGAGGAAGTAGGGAAATACAGGAAATGGTCTCAGTGGCTTCACAGTCAGGCACCGAGTGGACCCTAAAGGTCTTTTAGGATGTGCAGTTTTAAAAATTGAATAGCAACTCTAAAGATCCAACAAGTAACCAGATAAATAGGCATCTATTACTTTCAACTCTAATCATTACTTCACATCTTCAACTTTTCACGCTGTTTTTCTCTTTCTAGTTACATCTTTCTGTGTTCCCACTCCACTACAAATGACTTGATAGTGTCTCTCTCTCTCAACTATCTGTGCTCATTTGTAGCTTCTGATTATTATATTATCTTGTGTCTCTGGGTTCTTGCTCACTCTTCTATCTACTGACACTCAGACTGACACTTCCTGACTTCCGTCTACTGATACTCATATATGTGTTTTTCATACATGTGCCACAACACAGAAAATTGAAATGGGCTAGACAGTCACTGTTGAGTTCAGAGTACCCCTTTTAGGAGAACTCTTAGGCCGAGCCACCCATAGATCACTGACCTGTCTAAATGACTGAGTTTGGGTAAGGCCCAATCAGTCATGGCAGGGATGGTACAGTCATTTGGCATAAAGCATGATGGTCACCTATGGGGATGTTCTCAGAAGGAGCCATGCAAAAAGGTAGTTTTACCTTCCATGGTCTGTCCCATAAGCTGGGGATAAAAAGGTGATAATTTACACACATTTGGGAAATAATGAGCAGATCAGTATACTGCTTTGCAAGGGCTACCATAGCAAAATACCACAGACTGGGTGGGTTAAGCAACAAAGAGCAATTTTCTCACAGTTCTGGGGGCTAGAGGTCCAAGATCAAGGTGTCAGCAGATTTGGTTTCTCCTGAACTTCTCTCCTTGGCTTGTCCTCACATGGTTTTTCCTCTGTGTGTTCACATCCCTGGTTTTTCTCCATGTGTCTAAATTTCCTCTTCTTGTAAGAATAGTCAGATCGGATTAGGACCCACTCTAACTGGCCTCATTTAACTTAATTCCGTCTTCAAAGGCACTATCTCCAAATATAGTCATATTCTGAGGTACTGGAGGTCTGGGCCTTACCATATGAATTTGTGGGGGAACACAATTCAGCCCATAACAATCATCACGACTGAAGAGGAAGTGAGGGAACGGGAGAAGGAAATAACATTTGTTAAGTACCTGCTAAGGGAAGTAGTATGCTAGGTGCTTCTATAAGGCCTTTCGTATTTGATTCTCCAAAGAACTCCCATGAGAATGGCACTTGTCATTTGAATTTTACAGAAAAAGAAACTGAAAACCAAACAGCTAAGATTATACAGTAACTGAGTTGAAATTGAACCTCATCTGTGAATAACTCCCAAACCCGTATCCTTGCCACTACATACTGCCATCTCCCAGGGCTACCCAGAGGGGTCCATACAGAAATGGAAGAATTGACTCTATATTGCCGTTTATTGCATGGCATATTGCTACATATTGACATTCTGAGAAGACCCTAAACATCAAGACAAAAAGTATGACGGAGAATCATTGAAGTATTTGAAATGAGAAGAGAAAATAATGGTACAGAAATTAATGTTTTAGGGAATCTAGTAAGAGCTGATTTATATTGAGTGTTTGCATCAGACATTGTAATAAGAGCTTTACATGAATTAACTTATTTACTCATCACAACCTTATGAAATAGATATTATTATCTCCATTTTACAGAGGAAGAAATTGAGACAGAAAGGGTCAGTAATTTGCCCAAAGATCACACAGTTTGTGAGTGGCAGAGCTGAGATTTAAACAAAAGCAGTCTGGCTCAAAATTAACCTGACACAATGTATGAAGGATGAAATATAGGAGAAAGAGTCTGGACATAGACCAACTTAGAGATTACCATAAAGTCTCGGTTCGAGATGAGGGCTGGATCAGGGAGACAGTGGTGGAAAAGAAAAGAAGGAATGGATTTGGGAGAAACTAGTGAAGGATCTCTGACTCTCACTGTTAGAAATGGGACATCTGCAGGGAAGGAGAAAGAGTTGTTTGTCTTTCAGGTCTTCCTAAAAACTACCCCTAGGTTCCCTGCCTATTCATCCATGACTAAAACAGAAGGAAAAACAGAACAGAATCCTGCAGGTGTGTTTCTCTAAAGTAGTAGCCTAAACCCACATGACTTGTTCTTTCCAATCAAAAGGTAGCAATTTTCTAATCTCAAGGGAGAGGCACTTGCCTCCACTAAACAAGAGTCTAACTACCATCTATTGTGTTTACTGGTGATTTACACACAATGGTTTCCATAGCAATGAGGAACTAACAACTTGGTTGTCTGGAGTTAAAATGAAATTTTTAACATCTCAGAAATTATATTCTAAAAGGATTGCAGCATCTCATGCATTTTGCCCAGTATTAAAGAAAAGTGAATGTACTTGAACAAAGATATTGAAAGTGGTTTTTATGAATGTTGACAATCTCTAGACTAACCAAAGGGCACATATTTCAAAAAATTATGGTGATTTCATGGGAAAAGGTGGAAACTAGATTAATCGTTGACTAGCAATCTTCGAAATAGCTCAGTTTGTCATAAAAAAAAAGTACCCCTATTTTTTTCCCACATCATACTCATTCATTTGAAAATGAAGGGGAATAGGGAAGGAGACAAAGTTTTAGTGCCTCCTACCCAGGTGCTTCCACACGCTTGATATGTTTTTAGTCTAAAGATTGCACTTCAACCATTCACTCAACCTAATCATTTTGTTTCCTACCTCCAAGAAAGATATTTCCTAATGAACACACCTGACTTTCAGAGAAAAAACTCGGGGTCAAGTGTATCCAGTCCACTAGGTGACTGTGTATTGCTTGGCATTCAAGGATGGAAGCAGGTCCGGCAGCAGTCGGGGTAGTTGGGACTCCAGCGACCTAATGGCCAAAATAGTCATTGCTGCAAGGCAAAGCCATGTGGATCTTTAGCACAGACAGCAAGAATGTCAGAGTAGCACTGAGGCAAACATCTCTGCCAAAGTTTGGTGCCACACTGATGATACCCTCAGAAAGAATGGATAGAAAGCAAGGAGACATATCTTCCAAGGCCTCTGCTGGAACCTAGAAGTTGATGATTGAGAGATGTGACCACCATGATACATAGCAATTTATTTCAGATGAGAATCTCTTGGACTGTAAATATTTCATTTTTTAAATCAGTGATCATAGGTAGAAAATCACAATCAGGACACATTTCATCAAATATACCAATTTCTAAATGCTGGGAATTAGTACTGACCTGGATATTAGGGGAGGCCTGAGGACCAGTTGTGCTTTCTCTGATTGTATATCTTCTTTATTTTCTTTACAAGAGAGCTATTATCAGGACGATTCATTGTGAAGCACTATTACTTTAAAGAGAAAAACTTGGCCTTTCCTTCCCCCGGCCAAATTCAATACGAATCATTGCCATCATCTCTAGTCTGTGTGAAGCCCCTAGAGCAAGATCATTCATCCAAAAGCAACAAAGTGGCCCCTCTCTCAACTTTGCTCTGCCCGGTGTCCTGAGTCCCCCATGAAATTGTAACTAGTTCTTCAGCACTTAAATTTCCTCTCCAGTCCTTCTCAATACTTGTTTTCTCTTGCAAGAAAACTCATTGCTAGCAATAAATTTCAAAATGCTACCATGCATTCAAGAGGCAGTATTTGGCCAAAATGAAATCACATTGTCTAGAAACAGACAGTTCTGGATTTCAACCATTTTATTCATTGCATGAACTTAAGTAATTTTATCTGTGAGTCTCAATTTCTTTACTTAAGTAATGGGGTAAATAATGTATTACCTCATAGGTTGTTGCAGTGATTAAATGAGGCAATGCATATAGTGTAGCAGAGTACTGAGTAAGTATTTGACCTAATGTAAAGTTTTAAAATATTAAAATTAATAAATGTAATCTATGGAAAATGTTTATCTTTTTCTTCCTATTTTGCTCTCCATTATAGTAAAGCTAAAGGAATAATGAGAACCTATTAAAAGAATCCTTTTTTTTTTCATGTTTCTCCCACTCACGGCAAGGCAGCCCTTTTCCTGCACCTTGGGAAGTAACTCAAAGCTGATTTTGACTCACATCTCTTTTTTTTTAAAGGCTGTATTTATTTATTTGAAAGAGAGGGGGGAGGGGCAGAGGGAGAAGCGGGCTCCCCACTGAGCATGGAGCCAGACAGCAGGGCTCATTCCCAGGACTCTGGGATCATGACCTGAGCTAAAGGCAGACAATCAACTGAACCATCCAGGTGCCCCTTGATGCAGGTCTTCATAGTTGTACATGAGTGTGATGCATGGCTCTGGGTTTAATCATTCAGTTACATGAGGTTCAGTCTAGGGCATTAATGCCAAAATACCAAGTATGGCAAGCATAGATTTCCCTGGTCACAGGCTCAGACACGCTTTAGAAAAGTATCTTACTCTGAGCTACCACCATTCTGCCTAATACAGAGAATTCCAGCCAGTTATGTCCAGGTAAGTTCAGCAATTTCCCAGTCAGTTAAGTTGGATACTCAGTCATAATCACTATTTTCCCCCTTGGTTCACTCTCTTCCTCAGGATAAATGATCAGCTCTGGGGTAGTTTGGGAAGGAGGCAACAGCTAAAGGGAATGCCACTATACTGGCCTTGCTTTCTTCCTTCTGCAGATGTAACTCATCCCATCTGTTCCTAGGGACACATTTTGCACGATGCTCCCTTGAATTCTCTATCAGTTGATGTTTGCTGTTTAACAAGCTACCTCAAAACTTAGTAGATTAAAATAACAACCATTTATTTAGCTCACAACTCTGTGGGTAAGCAATTTGGGCTGGACTCAGCTGGACTCATTTATGCATCTACAGTCAGCTGGCAGTCAAGGACCTCATTCACATGTCTGGAGATTGGCTGGCTGTCAGCTGGGATGAGAACATAGCTGGACCACATGTCTTTCATAATCCAACAGGCTGATCACAGAGTGATCTTGGAATCCCAATGGAAGCAAAAGAAGGTAAACCCTAATATGTAAGCACTCTTAAGTTTCTACTAGTCATGTTTTGTTGCCTTGCTGGTCAAATCAGGCGACATGGCCAAGTTTACAGTCAATGTGAAGGATGATATCAAAGAGTATAGAAACAGAAAGGCAAGAATAAATGAGAATTAGGGGTGCCTGGGTGGTGCAGTCAGTTGAGCGTCTGACTCTTGGTTTCAGCTCAGGTAGTGATCTCAGGGTCACGGTCTCAGGGTCATGAGATGGATCCCCGCATCAGGCTCCATGCTGAACCCAGAGTCTGCTCTTACCCGCTCCCTCTGCTGCTCCCCCCACACTCACATGCTCCATCTCTCTAAAATAAATAAAAGAAACCTTTAAAAAAACATAAATTAGAATTACTGCATTAACCTGCCACAAATGGAAATTGCTTGTTTTTTTACTTTTTTTTTGTTTTAAGAGAAAGAAAGGGTGCACTCCCTTGTGCGAGCACTTGGTGGGGGAGAATCTTAAGCAGGTGACACAGGGCTCGACCTCACAACCCTGAGATCATGACCTAAGCTGAAATCAAGAGTCGGATGCACAATCAACTAAACTACCCAGGTGCCCCAGAAATTGCTTTTTTTTTAATAGTCATTTAGCTCCCACTTAGCTTTCTTGTGCTGATGAGCCACTGAAAGGTATTATATATCTCAATTCATGGCAGAGACTATTGAAATCATACACAGAATCTTCTTATCCTGGATAAAAGCACCTTAGAAACACATTAGTTCTCTTTCCCTCATATAACCTCCCCCAGTCAATTCAGGGAACCACAGGACATTTTCATATGGACTCCCACATTCGTGAAGGGTTTAGAGAACTTAGGAGATGGGAGTTGGCAGGTAGTAAGAGTAGTGGAGACTTATCTTTGACCTTTTCTTGCCTAGACCTGTCACACAGCACAGCTCTACCATCAGACTGCTGTACCGGATTGAAAGGAAGTGGATTGCTCAACCAGGCTTTCCAGTTCATTGGTCCTCACCTAGGATGTAAAACTCAAATCCTTCCTCCTTTGATTTCTTCAACCTTTAACTGGGAATTTCATCGTGTTTTACCGTCCTTTATATTTGGCCCAACAGGATGGAGGGATAGAATACAAGAACCTCCAAATATATGTCTAAATCTCTTTTTATCTCTCCAAAACTCTTTGCTCTTATCGCTCCCTGCTTGAAAAGTCTTTTTTCATGTGTGCATGCATGCACATGCATGCACATGTTGTACATGCGATGGACCTGGGGAGAGTATGAAAAGGCAGGAGAAAATGTTCACGTTGATCTTGTATTCTTTCTAATATTTTCTCTCAATTATATTGAAACAAGTGACTTTTTTTCTTTTTGAGCTCAAGAGCTAAAAATTTGTCACCTTTATTTTTTGGAGCTTATCCTAATAACTACCCCCTATGAATTCTGGAACCTGTTATTCTGGATGCACAGATTCTGTTTAGACACTTAGTTTCCCTCTGAATTCTGCCATAACTGAAGGCAGAGCCTCCACAGAGGTCAGATAAGTCTTGCAATGGCCTTGCATAACTTGGTGGGGAGCAGTAGGGAGTGGAAACCTGTGTTGAGGAACCCAAATGCCATGATTTACTAGGGAGAAAAATGTAGAGGCATAATATCTTCAAGTATTAACGGATGGGTTTTTATTCTCTTTTTACCCCTCATTACCCCTCAACATTTCCCATTAAAATTAGACCTTGAGCCTGAGACTTATTACCTTAGGCAAGAGCCCAGTGCATAAAACAAAGAGTCACATTCTTGGAGTTTACTTTGGAATTAGACCTCTGAAACCCTTGGCAGAGACACTGTCTCAATAGATAAAGCTGTGGATTATAAAACACGAGATTTTTGAGAGAAAAAGGTTTTGAGTTTCAAAAGTTTAAAGACTTAGTGCAAAGACTTAGAACACAAAAGTTGTCTCATAACCAAGGGAGCTAGGAAGAATTTATGGTGAAAGAACTGATTTTCCACATCCAAAATGAAATTAAGTTCAATTGGCTGAGGAAGGGAGGAGAGTTGAAAGTCATTTCTAGGAAGAAGGGTGATGGAAACCCCTGAAATATTTGGGGAATATTAAGAGAAGAGACCTGTGTTTAACTTCCCTGATGAAGCTCAAGAAAGTTGCAAGTTTTGCAAAAATGGTAGCCAGACATGTCTAGATAGAGAGGACCAAAAGTCTTCCAAATCTCCTAATACCCCAGAGAGTGAGGGCAAGATATGTCAAAGTTATCTGTGTCCTCAAAAAGGGTACAGATGACCAAGAGATGGGTAGGGGTCTTGTAATTTTAATAAGGAAACACAAGGAATTCCATATTAACAGTGCAATGTATATCTGGTCAGAATGTAGACATTAAGAGACAATGCAATAGGGATAAAGACCAATAATTCAAATATGGTAGGAGCTAAATTTCCCCCCTCAGACACCAAAAAGAAAACAGAGAATGATCACAGACAAAACACCCTGTCTTCCACTTTGGTACTTAGATGCTACCCCATAGGGAAAAAAAATGGAGAACAAAACCTTGATTTTTACCAGGTTTTTACTTGAAAAAAAATGTTTATGCATTTGACTAGTAGTACCTTTCCTTGTCAACATTAAGATTTCCGAGACTGAACAGAATGTGGACTACAAACAATATTGGTGAAGGAGAATCATACCTTTACATAATTGAATTTGACTATGAAAATCTTACCTATGACAGGTTTTCTATTGCTACTGTAGTAAGTCACCACAAATTTAGTGGCTTAAAACAACACAAATTTATTATCTGATAGTTCTGGAGATCAGAAGTTCTAAAATCAAGATGTCAACAAAGCTGTACTCCCTCTGGAGGGTCTAGGGGTGAATCTGTAGCTCTTTCTGTAGCTTTTCTGGCTTCTAGAGACAAATTTTGGTCCTTGGCTCATAGCTCCTTCCTTCCATCTTCCAGCAGCATAGCATCTTTCCCCCACTTCTCCTCCCCTCCTCTCACCATATTTCTTGCTTTGACTCAGACTCTCCTTTCTCTTGTAAGGACCCTTGTGATTACATTGGGCCCACCCACATAATCCAGGATAATCTACCCAACTAAAGATGCTTAACTTAATCACATCTGCAAAGTCCTGTTTGCCATCTAAGCTAACATTCACAGGTTTCAGGAATTAGGATATGGATATCTTTAAACGGCCATTATTCTCACCTATCACACAGGATAATCTGAGCTATGACCCAAGATCCAGGAAGCTTCACCCTTTTATAGATCATTTTTGGTAAGGACCCATAAAATCAAATGCTCAGGAGCACAGTTTTCTACACAAGGCTAATGATGAAAGCTGATCTTCTGCCATTATGGATTGATATGGCCCTCATGGTTGTTCACAGTCAGAATCTGTACTGATTAGTTGGTGCCTGAACTACATCAGTTGTTAATACTTTGACTCTCACCCCTGGTGACAATGATAAGTTGAGAAGTGCCACCCTGATGGTGTGAGCAATTAGAGTGAATCCCTAGAGCAAGGCAGCCTACAGAGCTACATGGACTGAATAAGGCAGAGATTTGGAGGATTAAGTGGATGACGGAGGTAAATAAAAATGATACTGTTTTCTATACATATGTCCTGGATAATATCCAAAACCGGCTAGTGTTTCCAACAGTTAAAAAGCATGTAGAGTGTAGTACATATCATCATGTCCTCTTCCTTGCAATTTCTAAAGAAGATATATGTGACTAATTTCCAGACCCCAAGGGACATATTCATTCAACCATCTTCAGCGTCTGCTCAGTGTTGGGAGTTATTCTAGGTGCTGGAGATGCAGTGGTAAATAGGGCCAGAGTCTGCCACAGGGTGCTCAAACTTCAATGTACATCAGGATTGTTTAATAAAATATAGCTTCAAGAGCTATCCTAAAAAGACAGGTTCCTGATCCCCTCTCTTAGAGAGTCTTTTTCAGAGGGCTTGGGGCAACTCAGGAATTATTATATTATAAATTATTGACAGTTGTAAGTGGGAATGTTCTTGTGAAAAGGACTTACTTACAGAGAGGAACTCATCACAATGGCAATGGCATAAAAGAATCCTCAAGGCTAATCACTTACCATCTGTCTTCATTTCTGCTGAACCATCCTATGTATTGGGTCATACAAATACAATGAGACTCAATTTATATAAATGCTAACATGTCTACAGCCTCTCATGCCCATTTGGAATTCTCATGTGGTCATTTGTTACTTTTGGTCAAAACCATAAATTTTATATCATTGTCTGCTTATTTATTTTGGAATAATTGATTTTGGAATAAATTAATATTTTGGACTCTTGAAATAGTCTAGATAAAAATGTAGTAAGTATCTAGATCAGAAGATACACTTCATGGTTTTACTTAGAAGGCAGACTGATCATTTTGACTTTCAACTATTATATCAAAGATAGGCTGTGCTTTATTGTGCTAGAAGTCTTATTTATATTGATGGCTAGGACACTCAGGAAGTTTGACAACTCTAGGTAAAACATGTTCCACTGACAGATTCTTCTATGGGAAATTGGCCCCCACACAGCCCTTGTTAAGTTGACAGTGAAACTCATGATTCCACTTTCCTAGTTCTTTATAGATGGATACCTAAACCAGAGAAGTTCAGGCCACAGAATTATAACTGACCTATGGCATGGCCTGGCATAAAGAGATCAGCCCTGAAAGAGGTGAGCTAAGACAATAATTTCCTTTCTTAGTAGTTTAAACAAAGAGCCACAGAAAAGTCACAGGGTAATTGCAAGTAAGCTATAGGAACTGAACTGAAAGGTCATTACTAGGCAAATCCAGGTTTTGTGCAGCATAGACCTTATACTGTTGGGGCAGGGCAGAAGAATTTGCAGAAAAAGAACACAAAATTGGGAACTAGGCACAAGGCCTGGCAAGGGACTCATGCAAGTGAGGAGCCATGAAGTTTGTGTTCTTTTTTTTTTAAGATTTTATTTATTTATTTGACAGAGAGAGAGAGCGAGAGAGAGAGAGAGAGAGAGAGAGAGAGAGAGAGAGATTACAAGTAGGTAGAGAGGCAGGCAGAGAGAGAGAGGGAGAAGCAGGCTCCCGGCTGAGCAGGGAGCCCGATGCGGGCCTCGATCCCAGGACCCTGAGATCATGACCTGAGCCGAAGGCAGAGGCTTTTAACCCACTGAGCCACCCAGGCGCCCGAAGTTTGTGTTCTTTAAGTAGTAGCATACTAAAGCTAACAAATACCCATTTATGAAGGACAAATGTTAAATTTTCGGAATTTAGCAAGCTCATTGATGTCATGTTGGTAACTTGAAATCAGCCACAGAAACATTCAGGCCACGGAAATTGGAAAATGTGACATATCAGGACATTTCCCTCTCCTGTACTCCAAGAGTCAGTTATTAAAGACTTACAAGTACATCACTGCATTTGCTTCTTGATAGGAAAGAACCCATAGCCACCAGGTTGATCTGGTTGGTGGGACAGTCATTAGGAACTGTGTGTAAAATGAATAAGCAGAAGATTCCAGAAGAGAGAAGAAAATAGAGCAGATTCACAGAGAGAAGCAAAGAGATAATGAGAGAGAGAGAATCTCTCATTAGAGAGAGAAAGGAGAAAGAATCTCCTTTCTGAATGGTATTTTAGTTTAGTTACCAGTTCCAATGAGACCTAGGTTCATTTCATTTTCTTTATTTGGATTTGAATGCCACTTTCCTTTGTCAAATCATCCTCCCTTTACTTGAATTAGCCTGAATGGGCCTCTATTCCTTGCAACCAAAATAACTTTAACCCACAGTATTAATGAGACTAAGAAAAATCAAAGATGCTTTGTGAAATTATCTCTACAGTCACAGACTAGAACTCTTCCCCAAGCCAAGAATCTTACAAATATGTTTCACTGGGTGGGAAGTTATGGATTACTTGAAGGAAATCCACCCCTTTCTTGATAAATAACTATTTTGAATATATGAAGTTTGAGATGCCTATTAGATATGAAAATAGAGATTTCAAGTTAACAGTTATAAATCTTGAAGTTAGAGGAGAAATCAGGGTTGGAGACGCAAATTTGGGGTCATCGGCATGTAGACAGTACTGAAAGTCAGGGGACTAAATAAAATCATTTGGAAAGAGTGTATAGATAGAGAAGAAAAGGTGGGCCAGCACTGAGTCCTGGGGCATTTCTACATTTAGAAATAGGGCAGAGGAAAGGAGCCAGCAAAGCAGATTAAGAATGAACAGACACTAGTTATGAAGGAAATATGGTGTCCTAGAAACCAAAAAAAGAAATGGTTCAAGAAAAAGGTAGTGGTCAATTGTGTTGGATGTTTACAAGAGGTCTATTAACTGTGCCTGAATTGACGATGCAGAACAAAGAGAAAACAATGACAGGTGAAAAGTCCTTGAGAAGTCAAGAGCAGATGGAATCCAGAGCACAAACAGAGGGATTGCTTTGATAGAAACAATGAATATACAGAAGTAGGTTAAATAGATTTAATAGAAAGGTGAGGGAACCCCCATATGATAATGTTGTTTTTTGAGGGGGGTGGAGTGTTTTAGAAGTTTTGGCAGAGAGGAAAATGAATGAAGTGACTGCTTCAAAGAACAGAAAGGCAAATATGCAAAACAGTATAACAGAATTCCCTGGCAGTTAAGTTTGAAATTTGAGGACATGAATTTAAAGGGAAACCAGGTAGCACGTGGACTAGTTTTCTATTGATGCCGTGACAAATGGCACAAACTTAATGGTTTAAATCAACACAAATTAATCTCACATCTCTGTAAGTCAGAAATCTATCATGGGTCCCACCAGGATAAAGTTAAGATATCTACAAGCCTTCCTTTCTGGAGGCTCTAGGAATGAATCTATTTCCTTACCCTTTCCAGCATGCCGTGGGATACCCACATTCATGGCCCTCTTTCTCCATCTTCAAAACCAGCAACAGCAGGAGTCCTTATGCTACATCTCTCTCTAACCACAGCTGAGAACACTTCTCCAATTTTAAGGTCTGGTGGATTTAGATTGGGTCCACCTGGATAATCCAAGTTAATCTTCCCCATCTCAAGGTCTTAATCCTATCTGCAAAGCTCTTTTGCCATATAAGGGTACATTCCCATGTTACTGGGATTAGGACATGGATATTTTTGGGGAGCCATTTTTCTGATGAGCACAGAATGATTGTATATTTTTCTCAGTAGTGTCTGGCTGCTCATGTACAGACTTGAAATAGGCAGAAAGCAAGGTATTAACAGGGTTTGGATTGTGTAAGGAAAGAACAGCTGAAGGAGAGGGAGAGATGGGCAACAGTTGAAGAGTTATGCAAGGAGGGTGCCTGGGTGGCTCAGTGGGTTAAAGCCTCTACTTTCGGCTCAGGTCATGATCTCAGGGTCCTGGGATCGAGGCCCACATCGGGCTCCCTGCTCAGCGGGGAGCCTGCTTCTCCCTCTCTCTCTCTGCCTGCCTCTCTGCCTCCTTGTGATCTCTCCCCCTCTGTGAAATAAATTTAAAAAAATCTTAAAAAAAAAGAGTTATGCAAGGAAAGGACTCTATGATAATTAAAATCAAGATTTTAAAGGTGGTTCAGTTTTTGGTGAGGATAGTTCAAGGATATGACCCTGAGATTAGGTTGGTCAGGCAAGATAAAGAAAAAAATCATTGTAAATGGAAAGGTCAAAGAACTGAAGAGCCAGAAGTTTGGATGACTCTTCCCTGTGAATATTGAATTCACCGAGAATATTATCAACACTAGGGGGAGAGGAAGAAAGTGGGTCAAGTACTGAAATGTTTATTTTCTTTCAAGTTTTTATTTAAATTCCAGTTAACATACAGTGTAATATTAATCTCAAGTATAGAATTTAATGATTCATCACTTTCACACAACACCCGGGGCTCATCACAAGTGCACTTCTTAATCCCCATCGCCTATTTAACTCCCCCACCTCCCTTCTGGTAACCATTAGTTCATTCTCTATAGTTTAGTGCCTCTTTCTTGGTTTGTCTCTCTCTCTCTCTCTTTTCTCTTTGTTCATTTGTTTCTTAAATTCCATATACAACTGAAATCATATGGTATTTGTCTTTCTCCGACTGACTTATTTCGCTTAGCGTAATACCCTTTACTTCCATCTGTATCATTGCAAATGTCAAGATTTCATTCTTTTTGATGGCTGAGTAATATTCCATTAGATAGATAGATAGATGATAGGTAGATAGATAGGTATCACATTTTCTTGATCCATTCATCAGTCAATGGGCCTTCGGGCTTTTTACATAATTGGCTATTGTTGATAATGCTGCTATAAATATTGGGGTGCATGTATCCCTTCTAATCAGCATTTTTATATCCTGAAGTGTTTATTGAATGAAAGGAAGTGACTGGTTTAGAAGATAACAAGGAGAGGTAGCAGGTGGTAGATTAGGATGGCATGACATGTAAAGAACCAGGGTTGTCTAAAGGAAAAAGGAGAGATCAAAGCAAGGAGGGTACCTATCCCACCTCTACTGAGAAGAAGTCCTATAAACAAGTGTGGAGTTCCTACCATACAAAAGGCAGAGGTATGAAATAAACCTACCGGGCGCCTGGGTGGCTCAGTGGGTTAAAGCCTCTGCCTTCGGCTCAGGTCATGATCCCAGGGTCCTGGGATCGAGGCCCACATCGGGCTCTCTGCTCAGCGGGGAGCCTGCTTCCTCCTCTCTCCTCTCTCTCTGCCTGCCTCTCTGCCTACTTGTAATCTCTCTCTCTGTGTCAAATGCATAAATAAAATCTTAAAAAAAAACTTACCACCTAAAAGTTAGCATTTAATATCCTCGGGATGAGCCTCAAAAACCAAACCTACATACTTGAATTGCAACAAGATCCAGCTTCATGTTGTAGCATGTAGCAAGTATCAGTCTCCACGTTCAGGAAAATTCTATCTGGCTTGAGCTTCAACCCCAGCCTTCACAAGACCAAATGGCCAACTACATACTTCAACAATATTTAGCATTCTTGAGTTTGTGTAAGATTATTATCCGTGAGTCCATGAAGTTAACCATCACATCTAATTTGAATACTAGTATCAGTAATAGAAACAAAGCACACCGTACAGACTTATTGTCAATATCTGAATATTCACTTGTAAAATATCTGAGCATTCTTGTTGAACTCTGGAGTAAAAATCTTCTTTTGTGCTTTATATATTAAAATTCTCAGTAACCAATGAAGTATAAATATATACATATTATTGCAGTAATAAAATCTTTTAATAATTAGTGAAGATTTTGAAAACTATTCTTACATACAAAAGGAATTATTAAAGATTTCCAGGTGGCTAAATAAATTGGGAAACAGATTGATGATTAATGCAAACATTTAAATGAGTGCATTTAATGCAAACATTAAATGAGTAAAAGAGCACCAGAGTCAGATAAATTTAGAAAAAATATATACTTTTGAGCCTTCAAATGTTTATAAATACTTATAATTACAAAGGCAAATACTTATATAATAGTTATTATAAAATGATTATAAATAGTATAATCATTATAAACACTGAATAATAGATATTAGATTTTATAATTTTTATAATTTCATAAAATTATTTGGTATACTAGTTAAATAAAATGATATTTAAAACCTGTATTTGATTTAAAGTTATTTAATTCCATTTATTCAAAGAAAAAGTCATACTTAAACATTATGTGCATCTTAAGAGAAAGAATTAAAAACAGAATATCAATTTTACCATCTCAAAATTTCATGAGGAAAAGAACTCCAAAATCACATACAAAACCTTCATGATAAATTGTCTTTGATCCAGACAGAATAAATAATACAGACTAAGAATTAATGAGGAAGTGTTAGAAAAAAAATGGGTTACCCTGTAACTATCTTACTCTTGTATAAACCTCAGTTTAAGATGAGTATCTACTTAGGATCACCAATATGCAGTAAAATGACACCAGGAATACTCTGGCATCAGTCAGTACCAAGAAATTATGATTCTATACTACAATGTCAATTTTTTTATTTGACTACAACATGTATAAAATAAAACTATAAAAATTAATTTGGGGAGAAATTTTACATTTATCCTTGGGTCTCATGAATTCATTCTATTTTGGTGACATTTGGTTTTGGTTAAGCTTCATATTGATCTTGTACTGTCATTTATTTTTTTACTTTTATTTTTTAAAGATTTTATTTATTTATCAGAGAGAGAGAGAGGCAGGCAGGCACAGGGAGAAGCAGACTCCCCGCTGAGCAGGGAACCTGACACAGGACTCAATCCCAGGACCCTGGGATCATGACCTGAGCCAAAGGCAGATGCTCAACCGATTGAGCCACCCAGGCACCCCTGTCATTTATTTTTTAAATTGAGATATAACTCAGGTACCATAATACTCACTCTTTTAAAGTGTACAAATCAATGGTTTATCGTGTATTCACATAGTTGTGCAGCCATCTCCATGGGTAGCTACTGAGACTACACAGGATTTTGTCACCTTGTCTTGAAATATTCTACTTAGCTTACTGGCCACCATTTTCTGGGGCCAGGTCCAGGAGGTTCAGTGCCCACTAGGTCTCATCCTGCTTCCAAGTCCTAGCTTGCTGCTGTCTCCCCAGTCACAACCCTGTACTGAGACCCTCAGTAGTGCCTTTTCTCCCTAACTGAAAGCAATCCAAAGAAGACTGTCACTTCTACAACAACAACAAAAAAAGGTGAAAAGCAAAAATAACACTTGGGTTTGAGAAGCTCTTTATAGATTTTGGATACTAGCCCTTTATCTGATATGTCATTTGCAAATATCTTCTCCCATTCTGTCAGTTGTCTTTTGGTTTTGTTGACTGTTTCC
>LNAC01000935.1:41487-77906 GCA_002007465.1 Ailurus styani
AAAACAAACTGAGGGTTACTGGGGGGTGGGAGGGTAGGGATAGGGTGGATGGGTTATGGACATTGGGGAGGGTTTGTGCTTTGGTGAATGCTGTGAAAGATGTAAGCCTGATGATTCACAGACCTGTACCCCTTGGGCAAATAATAAAAATAAAATTAAAAAAAAAATAACACTTGGCATTTGTTTTGTAGCTAGCCCTTATAGAGGCATCCGTGGCAGGGAGAGCAGTCCCACCCAACTCCATCCCCATGAACAATACTCAGCATCTCCACATCAAGCCACCAGAGCTTTTAGCTCTGTCTGTGAGCATCTGTACTTTATCTAGATTTATTTTGTGCATCTGTTAGCAAGATGTGTCCTAAAGTATTAGAAAAACCTAAGAGAGGTTATTTTTTGGGCGTGGGTGTGCTCAAGTTTTTTCCATGTAAATTAATGGTAATTTCTTCTTTGCTTCACACCATTTCAGCTTACAAAAGGCTTTGTAGGAATGCTCTACTTTGAGATAGTAGATAGTAGGAGGAGGGAGATCCTGTACTGCTCTACCATGAAATAATTTGTTAATTTCATTATGAGGACATTTTCCCAAATTATGTTTGGCAGCCTCCAAGTTCTCCAAAAGCTTTAAAAGAATTTTTCTAGCTTGTCTGAGATGTAGCATTGTCTGCCTTCCCCACCTATCACCAAACTCATTTAATTAATTGTGTTCTGAAAGAATCACTTTAGTCTATATGTGGCAACAGACGAAGGGACAAAAGCATAAAAGTGTTAATTTTTATAATGTCCAACTAATAATTTTTATAGATTCCTCCATAATACTTCAGTTTTTAATCAGTCTATTTCCTCAGCGTTTGTAACACCTGCTTTTCTACCCTAATGGGTTCAAACTCAGATTCCTCAAGTTTAGTATTCAAAATTTTCATCAAATACTTTCTTTTTTTTTTTTTTAAAGATTTTTATTTATTTATTTCACAGAGGGAGAGAGATCACAAGGAGGCAGAGAGGCAGGCAGAGAGAGAGAGGGGGGGGCAAGCAGGCTCCCCGCTGAGCAGGGAGCCCGACGCGGGCCTCGATCCCAGGACCCTGAGATCATGACCTGAGCTGAAGGCAGAGGCTTTAACCCACTGAGCCACCCAGGCGCCCCAAATACTTTCATCTTCACCCTACTCTCAGCCAAACTTATTTGCCTATATGAATCCTGCCCTCAACCCTCAAACAAGTCTCATTATTACTTTCTTTATACCTCATGCTCACAATCACCTCAACAGTTTTGCTTGTGCTGTTCCCTTAACTGGAAATAGCCTTCTTCTTTCCCCCTACAATGGGGTATCTACCTCCCCTTTATGCCTAACAGAAATCCTACTTCATCCACAGAGCTTTCTCCCCACACATGCAGTCCTCAGTGGCCTGTCTTTGGACTTTGACCGCATCATGATAGGGAATAATCAGAGAAAACATTAATGGGATTGCAATCAATGGGTTAGAAAACGATATCTTTATGAAAAATCCCAGCTTAATTACTTTCACTACCTCTAACTTTCTTGATAACTTTAATTTAATCATCAAGATAATCTCCATCTCCTTCCAATGATAAAATTGAAAGTAATATGATCATTTACAGTGAAAAATCTATTTGAAACCAAACAACTAAAACCCTTAATTAAGTAGCATTCTTTTACATAAAACTTTTAAAATAATGAGGCAAAACAAAAAAAATAAACTAATTTAATTTTTAATTACCTTCTGGGGGTGTCTCGGTCTTGGTAGATACTCAGTCTCATGCCCCACATCTGTTCCATCCATTCTTGGAGACTGATCGCTAATTCTTGAGATGATGAACCTGTAAATCAGCAAAAGTAAAGATGTTCACTAGATTTTACTTGCTAAGGAAGGAAAGTAGACAGAATAAAAAATTTTCAAGAACTCAAGGAAAAACAAGATAGGATTGTACTTCACCAAGGCAATCAAGACAGACAATTTTTTAAAAAGTGTGAAATCCTCAAAGACAAGGACCAAGTCTTAATCTTCTTTGTCTTCCTGACATACAGTTGAGTCTCAGGAAAGTTTTCTGAATGGAGCATTTCACTAGAAATCCCCCTACCCAGAGCTTTTCAACAGATTAATTTGGATGCTTATTTAAAATTTCCTCAAAAACTGAAAGTATCCACTGTGAATATTCAATTTAGTAGCTTTATTTACACTGATCCTTTAACTTTTTAAAAATAATTTCTTCCTCTTGTCCTCTCTCTCATTGGTAGACTTTATTTTCTTTTCTAGAGGCCTATCGAGCATGGCATACTTTCAGTAATGTTCCCTTTTCTACTTGTTTTTAAATCAACCATATGTGCCTCCATTAAGAAGTGAAGCTCTGATGATTCTGGCTTCCCTCTTTAAGAGTTCTTTTATAAAGAACAAGAAACCTCCCTCATATATCCAGGACTCTCTTAAGAATGGAGATCCTCCATGTTGGTATTTATTAGATGCAATATTGCAAACTGGAATAGTATGCACCTTCTCCAAAATTTCACGAGGCAAAAGCCCCAGTTCGGAATGCCTTTACATTAATCAGCTTTCCCGGCAGCATAATGATGCTGGAAATTAGGAAAGCAATGGAGGATTCTTAGTCGGATTTAATAGGCTCGGGCACTTTGCTAACACACTGCAGTGGATCAATTGAAGTTAATTATTATACAAGATTAAACCCCAAGTAACTACAGTACATCAAACCAATGCAAAAGCTCTGGCTCAGGAAGGAGAAAAAACAAACATGAATTCTAGAGGCAAGACTTTTCTATCCAGTTCTTAACTCACTACATTTTGCATATAAACATAACAGACTAATACAATATAAAATACAGCATATTAAATTCCAAAAGTGAGATATAAACTTCACCTACTGTCTCTATGGAATACTTAACCTGGGGACCTAAAGGAAAAGCTGTGAATATTCCTAACGTTTCTATTTATTTTTGGATAGTTGATTTGTCTTCTGCTGCTTGCCCAGATTTACATTTCCAGCCACCAGGGACCCAACCTTTTATGATCATTGACCATTCCAAGAAAAATAAGTATCTGAAGAAGCCACAAAAGCAAATAAATGGGATTTCACATTTATTCACTGCCGGAGTCACTTCAAGGAAGCATGGCTAAGCCTGGAATAGGTGCTTAGTAAATAACTCTTGAAAGAGAGTTCTTTAGGTTCTTTAGGGACCTAACTGGGAGAGACAAAGGAACATACTAGGAAGGAGAAAGCAATGACAAGGCACATTTATGCTAATTCATGGTCATTAAGTGATAGTAATGAACCTTTTTGGCAGGATATTTTTAAATTATCAACCATTTCTTCCTGAGAGTTCTTTTTTCTTGCCCTTCCCCTTATTGAACAGCTAAACAGTTCTGTGCTCATTTGCTTTGGCAGACAGCAGACAGTAGAAATGGCATAAAGCAGTGGGTTTCAAAAGCCTAGCAAAAGTCTCACAACATAGACAAATAAGACTGGTGAGAAAGTAAAAAGTAAAAATTACCCCAGCTATCCCCCACTGGACAAGGAAAGGTTTCCCAGGGTGAGAGAATTCCAGAAAGGTAGAGAGGAAGCAAGGAGAATATAAATATCAGGTGGTCCAAGAGAGGAGGCCAGAAATAAAAACAACAGCGGTTTTTGATTTCTAAGAGAGAGAATTTAGGCCCCATTTTCAGATAAAGCCTTTGGGAAACATTAAGATACACGAGGGACAAATAGCTCTTAAATGTGTCTAGGCAGAAGGGGACTTTGCCTCACAGCACTTTACTACACCTCGTCATGGAGCAGGAACAGCTGAGTGATTGCTGTGAGCACAAGAGTGACAATCAACTGAAGGGAGCCATGAAGATAAGAGCAAGGATCATCCTTCCTGCCGCTGTTTATGAACCCTGGGTGTACTCTCAGATGGGGCCATGGGTATCTCAACAGATACCTAAATGAGCAGATGATATTGAAGATAAAATAGATCATCTCCCAATACCTTGGTACTATATGAGATCTCCACTGACCCCTCAATAACTTAGACACAACCCAAAGTAAAGAAGCATGAAATCCCTAAACTGATTACAATTAAGCTTCCAAACCCTGTTGGAATAAAAAATTCCAAGTGGAAATTTATTAGAAAAATAGGTTCATTTTTTGGATGTATGAGTTTATGGACTGAGATTTACACCTATATACCTGTAAACATATATACAACAAAATACAGGCTAAAGAAGTGTTAAAATAGGAATGGACAAGTGATTTATTCTATAAACGTTTATTCACTGGTTACTAGCTCTTTGATTAGGAGCTGGTGAGAAGAACATAATGGCAGGGCAGGGGGATCTGGTAAAAATTCATAGAGCCCCAACTACATACAGAGTTGGAGGTCCAAGGTCAGGCCTAGGTAGTAGACCAGGAAACAGAAAGGAAACTGACATAGAAAGAAAATGACAATCACCTAGTTTTTTAACTTTGTGTGAAAATATTGCCTTTCAAACCTTAGTGCAAATAAGGACCAGCTCTGATGGATTTTTTTTCCACAATGCATACACCAAGGCCTCAGTAACAGATTTTGATTCCGTGAATATATAGCAAGGATCAGCACACTTGCTCTGTAAAGGTCTACACAGTAAATGTTTTAGGATTTCCTGGGCACATGGACTCTGTCACAACTACCCAATTCTGCTTTGTGGTGCGAAAGCAGCCATAGAATATACATATGTGAAAAGATGTATCTGTGTTTCAATAAACTTTTATTTACAAAAACAGGTAGTAGCTTGGATTTGGCCCATAGACAACAGTTTCCTGAACCCTGTTCTCAAACAAGGCCTGGAACCTACAATTTTTAAAAATTCTACAAGTGATTCAAATGCACAGTGAAAATACTGGGAAAACACTAAGTTGGAACATCATTCTCCAGAAAGCTTTGGTTTGAATACAAATACATTACTTGTGAAGGGTAACAGATTAATACTTTATCTATCCTTACCAAAGTTTTATTTAATTATGACATGTTTTAATTATTTATGAATGGCTATGTAAAAGTTATATAAAACATCTAAATTAAATACTATCAGATATTTAATCCTATAGTATATTAAAACGATAAACTTTCATAACTAAGTAGGGCTGATTCCAGGAATAGAAGGACATTTCACACCCTTGAGCCTAATAATTTGATTTCTAGGAATCATACAGATACACACATTAAGAGATTTAGGTAAGAAAATTATTTATTCATTGCAGTATTGTTTGTAATAGCAACAGATGGAATACCATATAAAGGTCCATTAACAGGAAACTGGTTGATACTATATGCTTAAATATGCATAGAATGTCTCCAGAAGAATATATAGAAAACTAGCAATAAGTGGTTTCTTCTAGAGAGAGGAACTGGTTGACTTAGAAATAGGGCTAAAGGGAGACTTGCTGTATTTTCGGGCTTTAGGGGCTTATATAATGTGCCAATACTACATATTCAAATGACTAATCATAATTTTTAAAAACACATTGCAGTAATTGATTCATTTAGCAAATCCTTCTTGACCTCTTACCTCAGGGTAGAACAATAAACATAGATATCTAGCAGAGGAAAACAACCAAGCAAAAAATTTAGTGTCCAGGTGCCACCACCAAAAATTGATTGAATTGTCTTGAGAGAGGAGAAGGAAGCAGATAATCAGCATTTAGTTATATGCCCACAAAGTGATTCTAATGTCTAACATAACACATCTAATAAGTTTGAGGGCTACTTAGTTTAAATAAGTATGTGTTGATGGTGAAAAAACCTCGAGAAAATCTTAATTGCCACATCTAAAGACATAACAAGTCCATGATGTCATTTCTCAGAACAATACAGGAGGGGTCGAGCAATGAGTGAATGTCCTTGAGCAATTCTTCCACCTTCTAGAGTAATCCTCAATGAGGATAATTCATCATCCTGACCCCAGACATTCCAGAATAACAACAGATTTATCACTCCCATTTTACACACTTTTCTACTTGCCCCAAAAAAGACTGAGAAAAGAACCTCCTTCCCCTCCAACACACACACCCCATAGAAAGTTTCCATTTTTTATTCAACTTGCTAAGGAACTCCTGGAATAAAAAGTCTTGCTCTACCTTCCAGCACCTTCCAAGTTCACTACTGTCAGGGACCCTTAATGTGCTGATCTCTATGTGTGCTGAAGGAACCCATCCATGAGCAAGCATTGAAAATTCACGAGCCAGCTAAGGAGACTCAGCAACTTGAGAAAATGGCTGAGCTGAAGAACCAGAATTTGTGACCATTATTAAGACAGAAATAATTATAAGGGAAAGAAGAGAACTCTAAATGAAAATAGTGAGGACCCTCAAAGAGACATAACTGGAATTCAAAAAAATAAGGGGGGAGGGAGACCAGAAAACATTTTTTTCACAATTTAAAAATTCACTAATGAAAAAGGCAAACAGAATGGCCAATGCTGAAAACTGGAAGATCAAATAAAAAGTACTTTAAAACATAGGGAAATGGGGCACCTGGGTGACTCAGTGGGTTGAGCCTCTGCCTTCAGCTCAGGTCATGATCTCAGGGTCCTGGGATCAAGCCCTGCATTGGGATCTCTGCTCAGCAGGGAGCCTGCTTCCCCCTCTCCCTCTGCCTGCCCCTCTGCCTACTTGTGATCTCTCTCTCTGTCAAATAAATAATAAATCTTAAAAAAAAGGGGGGGGACGCCTGGGTGGCTCAGTTGGTTAAGCAGCTGCCTTCAGCTAAGGTCATGATCGTGGGCTCCTGGGATCGAGTCCTGCATCAGGCTCCTTGCTCAGCAGGGGGCCTGCTTCTCCCTCTGCCTCTGCCTGCCACACTGCCTGCTTGTGCTCTCTCTCTCTCTCTCTGACAAATAAATAATAAAGTCTTTAAAAAATTTAAAAAATAGGGAAAATACATCAAAATGGGATTTGTTAATGAAAAGATAAGATATATTGAGAGGAGGTCCAGAAAACTAATAACTAAATAATAGTTGTACAGGAAGAGAAAAAAATAGAGAAATCAATGGTCAAAGAAATAATAAAACAAAACTTCCCTAAACTAAAGGACTTTAGTTTTCAGATTAAAAGTGATCCCCAAATCTCATGAACTGTTAATGAAAAAAGATCCACACCTAGAAGGTCTACGGAAACATCTAGATACAAGAAAGTAAAATCTTATAGACACCCAGATAAATGAAACAGGTTGTTTATAACTAAAAGAGAATTACACTAGCATTCAACTTCTCTTCTTCAACATCGGAAGTTAGAGGACATTGGAACAATATGTATAAATTGGGGGGGGGGATTTAATCAGAGTGATATTCACAAGTGAGAGTAAAAAAATTGTGAACATGACTAAATTCAGAAAGTATAGCACTATTGATAGAGCCACTGGGAAATCAGTATGGGGGTTCCTCAAAAATTAAAAATAGAAATAGAATATGATCCAATAATTTACTATTGGGTATTTATCCAAAGAAAACAAAAACACTAATCCAAGAAGATACATGCACCCCTATGTTGATTGTAGCCTTATTTACAATAGCCAAGATAAAGTGAAGCAACCTAGGGGTCCATCAATAAATGAATGGATAAAATAAAGAGGCAACCCACAGAATGGCAGAAGATATTTTCAAATGACACTACAGACAAAGGGCTGATATCCAAGATCTATAAAGAACTTCTCAAACTCAACACCCAAAAAAAAAAAATAATCATGTCAAAAAATGGGCAGAAGACATTAACAGACACTTCTCCAAAGAAGATGTACAAATGGCTAACAGACACATGAGAAAAATGTTCATCATCATTATCCATCAGGGAAATTCAAATCAAAACCACATTGAGATACCACCTTACACCAATTAGAATGGCCAAAATCAACAAGACAGGAAACAAGTGTTGGAGAGGATGCGGAGAAAGGGGAACCCTCTTACACTGTTGTTGGGAAGGCAAGTTGGTGTAGCCACTTTGGAAAAACAGTGTGGAGGTTCCTCAAAAAATTAAAAGTAGGGCACCTGGGTGGCTCAGTGGGTTAAAGCCTCTGCCTTTGGCTCAGGTCATGATCTCAGGGTCCTGGGATTGAGCCCCGCATCGGGCTCCCTGCTCAGTGGGGAGACTGCTTCCGCCTCTCTCTCTGCCTGCTTCTCTGCCTACTTGTAATCTCTCTCTCTGTCAAATAAATAAATAAAATCTCAGTAAGTTAAGCAACTGCCTTCAGCTCAGGTCATGATCCTGGGGTCCTAGGATCGAGCCCCACATCAGTCTCCTTACTCAGCAGGGAGCCTGCTTCTCCCTCTCCCTCTCCCTGCTACTCTGCCTGCTTGTGCTCTCTCTCTGTCAAATTAAAGTCTTAAAAAAAAAAGTAGAATCAGACCTACAAATATGGAGAACAAACTGATGATTGCCAGAGGGGAGGTGGGTGGACAAAATGAGTGAAGGGGAGTGAGAAATACAGACTTCGAGTTATAGAATGAATAAAGTCACAGGAATAAAAGTAATGGCATAAGGGATATAGTCGATGATACTGTAAAGAAGTTGTACTGGGACAGATGGGAGCTACCCTTGTGATGAGCATAGTATAATGTATAGAGGTGTCAAATTACTGTGTTGTACACCTAAAACTAATATAACAATTTCTGTCAACTACACTGAAAAAAATTAAGTCAGTAATAGCATAAGTGGTATAAAAATAATAAAATCATAAAAGTGGGAAAAAAAGAAAGTATACTACTCATATACTCTTTATAAGTAAATTACTCAAAGACTGTTTCTAAGTGAAAATTACAGCAAATGAAAGAACTCAAGATGAGGGAAGATAAAAATGTATACAAAGGAGTGGTGAGCAGTGTTTCTTACAAAATGAATTGTCAAAATCTAAATGAATAATAACATGAGCACAAATTGTAACATAAATGTTAAGAAAGGTGTGTTGAACTATAATTCACATTTTGTAAAGTAAAATATATAGTCATAAACTGAAAATAAATTGGTATTTTTTAAGATTTTATTTATTTATTTGACGGACATACAGTGAAAGAGGGAACACCAGCAGGGGGAGTGGGAGAGGGAGAAGCAGACTTCCCGAAGAGCAGAGAGTCAGATGCCTGGGCTGAATCCCAGGACCCTGGGATCATGACCTGAGCCGAAGGCAGATGCTTAACAACTGAACCATCCAGCGCCCCACTAAATTGTTACTTTAACAAAGTTCAGGATTTGGTAGAGAAAAGAAGGAGTGAGGCATTTAAAGCTTTGTAAAAAATTTGTTTGAACATAGCAGTAAAACATTTGGGGATTGGAAAGCATAACTTATTTAATTTTGGTATTTTGATAGAGGAATATAGCTTTAAATACCACAAAATGTAGAAATATATCTCTAGAAAAATAGAGAATTTATGAATTAATGGAGGATAAAACAGAAATTTTCTTACTGTAAAAAATCTAGATATAATAAAGAGTAAATGAGCAAATAATAACAGGTATAATAAGTAAAAAGCATAAAATAAGAAAAGAGGGAAAATGTAAATTTATCAAGTATTCCAACAAATGTGAATGGATTAGACTCCCTTTAAAAAGAAAAAAGAAGAGAGCAAAAGAAAGAAGAAAGAAAGAAAGAAAGAGAAAAGAAAAATTCCAAATCAAATTAAGAAATAAATGTTGAAAATAAAGGAGTAAGCAAAAATATGTCAGATAAATATTAACAAAAAGAAAGCAAGTATTGTGCTATTGGAATCAGGAAATGAAAATCAAAGCATAAAGTATTAAATGGCACAAAGAGAAACATTGGTAATTGATTTCTTCATTGAGTAGCTACTATGTGTCAAGCACTGTATTTGGATACAAGGAAAAAACAATGACCAATGAGAATAAAAGAACTGCTTTTGTGGACCTTGCTTTATAGTAGCATAGGATAGATACTAACAAAAAATTAAATTACTTGGCATATTAGAATCTGATAAACGCTGTAGAGAGAAAGAAAAAAAGCAGGAAAGAATAGTGGGGAAGGTCTTAAGTAAGGTGGGAGAAGCCTATCTGAGAAGGTAACATTTGAGCAAGGACTTAAAACGGGTGTAATGGTAAATGATACTAAGATACTATGAAGATATATAAGTCAGAAGTACTTATGTACCAAACAATATAAGAGTAAATTTCCCAGAATTAGAAAGAGAAAGCAACATAACTACACACAGTGAAGAATGTTAATAGGTGTCTTTCAAAGAAAGTAAGGATATGGAGAATGGGAGTCATTTAGTCAAAAATGTCTGTCCCCTTCAAAGAAAGAATAAACATTTTCCTCTCTGGCTATGGAACATTTATAAGAATCAATCATGTATTTGACACAAAGGAACCTCAAGAAATTCATAAAGTTTTAAAAAGCCACACTACCTAACAATGGTACAGAAAATTAGAAACAACAGCAAAAATATAATAATATCTTAGACATCTGGAAATTGAGGAGTGCTTGGACAAAAGAAGAAATTAAAATAGAAATCATGACTTAACTAAAATTTATCCCCAAAATGTACTTTTCACTTTGTATTAAAAGCTGTGGGCAAGCCAGGAACAGAAGGAAACTGTCTCAACATAATAAAAACCATCTATAACAAACTGGTGGCTAACTTCATACTCTGTGGTGAAAAGCTGAAAGCTTCTCCTCTAACATCAGGAAACAGGCAAAGAGGCCCACTTTTACTGTTTCTATTGAATATGATACTGTACGTCTTAGCCACAGCAGTTAGGTTATTGGAAGTTATTGGTCTATTAGGCTAAGTAGGCTGTTATTTCCTATTAGAAAGAGAAATAAAAAGCATCCAGATTGGAAAGAAAGAAGTAAAATTATCTCTGTTTTCAGGCCACCTGGGTGGCTCAGGCTGACTTTTGGTTTCAGTTCAGATTATGATCACAGGGTCCTGGGATTGAGCCCCCTATCAGACTCCATGCTGAATTTGAAGTCTGCTTGAGATTCTCTCTCTCCATCTGCCCCTCCCCCCTGCTCTCTCTCTCTCTCTCTCTCTCTCTCTCTCTCTCTCTCTCTCTCAAATAATTTTTTAAAGATTTTATTTATTTAAGAAAGAGAGAGAGAAAAACAAGTTGGGAGGAAAGGCAGAGGGAGAGGGAGAAGCAGACTCCCCACTGAGTGGGGAGCCTGATGCAGGACTCAATCCTAGGACTCTGAGATCGTGACCTGAAATGAAGTCAGATACTTAACCGACTGAGCCATCCAGGTGCCCATCTCCAAAATATATTTTTTAAAGGACTTATTTATCTCTGAAAATGACATGACTTTACATGTACAAAACCCTAAAGGTTCCACAGAGAAAAAAATTATTTGAACTAACTAGAATTTAAATTTAAAAATTGAATTAAAAATAAACTATTTGAACTGATAAATGAATTCAGCAAAGTAGCAGAACACAAAGTCAACACACAAAAATCAGTTGCATTTTTATATACTAACAAACAATGAACAATCTGAAAAGGAAATAAAGAAAACAATTCCATTTACAATAGTACCAGAAAATAAAATACTTAGAAATTAATTTAACCAAAAAGTGAAAGACTAATGTAATGAAAACTACGTAACATTGCTGAAGGAAAGTAAAGAAGACATAAATCAATGGAAGGATGTCCCATGTTCATGTATTAGAAGACTTAATATTGTTAAGATTCTGATACTACCCAAAGCAATCTTCAGCTTCAAAGCAATCTCTGTCAAAATTCCAATAACATTTTTTGCAGAAATAGAAAAATTCATCCTAAAATTTATATGGAATCTCAAGGTACCTGGAATAACCAAAGCAATTTTTTAATGGTTGATCAAAAATGGTACCATTTTTTGCAAAACCAAATATGTGTATATAGAGACACACAAAAAATCATTTGAAAAAATGTATATCAGAATATTGAGAGTAGTTCTGTATGGGTGATGACAGAAGTACTTTGAAAAATATTAATTGGCTTTATAGAGGCATAATTTACATAAAATAAAATACAACCATTTTAAGTATACAATTCAAATTATGACAGTGTATACACATTGGTAATCACCACCACAATCAAGACAAAACATTTGCATCTCCCCCAAAAAGTTTCTTCTTGTCCCTTTTAATCAATTCTACCTCCCCCAACCTCCAACCCCAGATAATCACTGATCCGCTCTTTCGCAGAAGTACTTAGTGTGTTTTAATTTTCCTTATATGTATATTATAATATTCTTCAGTGAATAGATCTCTTTTTTAATAAAGAAAAAAGATATTTTTAAATTTAAAAATAATTTTAAAACTATGTTAAAACAGGAAAGAAATACAAAAAATAATCTATGAGATAGTCATTTCAAAAATGATTTACATACAACTCTCTCATAACATATGCACCAAATGTTGGAATTTCCATTGTCCTGCTTTGCTCCCTGATTCTAACAGACCTCCTCCCATCCTCCTCCCCAGACTCCAGTCATTTAGCTGACACAAAGTTGCTTAGATCAGTCCTGTCCCCAAAGTCAACAGCTCCCTAACCCCTCATGAGTCAGTAGCCTCTAAGGATTACAACAATCTTCTTATCTAAAATGGTAAAAGGGGAGACACTCCCCTTTACAGAAGGTTGTAGATATATGACTAATGTAATATTGTGTGTCAACTATACTCAAATAAAAGCAAGAAATAAAATAAATTTGTATGAATGTCATATATCTATAACCAAAGTAATCTTGAAGAAGAACAAAGTTGGAGGATTCACACTTCCTGATTTCAAAACCTACTACAAAGCTACAGTAATTAAAACAGTGCTATTGGCATAAAGACAGATTTATAAATCAATGAAATAGAATAGAGAAGCCAGAAATAAACCTTCATATATATGGTCAAGTGATTTTTTGGTAAGAGTTCCAAAATCATTCAATGGGGAAAGGACTGTCTTTTCAACAAATGGTGCAGGGAAAACTGGAGATCCACATGCAGAATGAAGTTGGACCCTTACCTAACAGCATATAGAAAAACTACCTCAAAATGGATCAAAGACTTAAAAGTAAGAGCTAAAACTATGAAACTCTTAGAAGAAAGCATAGAGCAAAACTTCATGACATTGGATTTGGCAATGACTTCTTGGATATGACACCAGTCGCAGGCAACAGAAACAAAAATAGACAAATTGGATTTCATAAAAATTCAAACATTTGTTCATCAAAGGAACTATCAACAAAGTAAAAAATCAACCTACAAAATGGAAGAAAATCTTTGTAAACCATATATCTAATGGGAAATTAATATTCAGAATATATGGAGAACTCTTAAAACTCAATGATAAAAAAATTCAAAAATAGGCAAAGGAGTTAAATAAATATTTCTCCCAAGAAGATGACAAAATGTTCAATGTTCACATGAAAAGATGCTCAACATCACTAATTATTAGGGATATACAAACCATAACCACAGTAAGATATTAACTCGTATTCATTAGGATAGCTACTATCAAAAAAAAAATAGAAAGAAAAGAAAAAGAAGAGAACAGGTGTTGGTGAGGATGTGGAGAAATTGGAGCTCTTATGCACTGTGGTGGGTGTGGGACATCCATTGTGGACAACAGTGTGGTTGTTGCACAAAAAAAATTAAAAATCAAATTATCATACGATCCAGCAAATCCACTTTGGATTTGGACACCCAAAAAGTACTGAAGGCAAGCCCACCACTGTGAGCTGTGTGACTTTGAGAAAGTTATTTAACCTCTCTGTGCCTCCATTTTTCCTTAGTCTACAAAGAGAAATAATAATAAAGCTATATCTGTTAAATGGGGATAATAATAAATTATAGACTCTGTGAATTACTTTGAGAAATAAATTAATGCTATAGGACACCTGGGTGGCACAGTTGATTAAGCGTCTGGCTCTTGGTTTTGGTTCAGGTTGTGATCTCAGGTCATGAGACAAAGCCCCACTCGGGCCCCATGTTCATTGCAGAGTCTGCTTAAAACTCTCTCCCCCCCTCCCCCTCTGCCTTGCACACTCTTTCTCTAAAATAAATAAATCTTTTAAAAAATGAATTAAATTAAAGCTAAAAGCACTTAGGCCACTGCTTGGCACAGGCTAGGAATTACTATGACAACATTTAGCCTTCTGGGGTTACTTCTCCATGTCTCTAATCTCTCTGGCAACCTGCTCACAAACTCCAACCACTTGAGTAGTCCCAAAACTGTGATCTCTGCCTCTTCTGCCTACCATTCTTTTCTTGGGTTCTGCCATCCTGGGAAACACACCCAGGGAGAATATTCACCCTGAGTAAATGTTGGTCTTGAATCGTACACTTGCTGTCTCTCTCAGGGATTGCAGTCCCATTTTGATCACTGTCAAATACCTATAAATAGTTGTTTTATATACTTTGTGAAGTTTTTGTTTTGTTTTGTTTTAGAGAGGGAGAGAAAGGCAGAGGGAGAGGGAGGGAGAAAATCTTAAGTAGGTTCCATGCCCAATGTGGGGCTCAGTCTCACCACCTGGAGATAATGACCTGAGCAGAAATCAAGAGTCAGATGTTTAACGGACTGAGCCACCCAGGCACCCCTATTTTGATAAGTTTTATAGTTGTTCATGGCAAGAAGGTGAGCCTGATACCAGGTACTCTGTCATGGTCAGAAATGGAAATCATGGCAACTTCTTAAAAAACTGATTAACATACAGTGCTGTTCAATTTGTGAGAGAAATATGTATTCTTCAATGCTGTGGGTGGAATATAAATAAATATCAGGTTTTAAACAATAATAACAAATTACACTTACCGAGTTCATTGTAAGTCTCAAAATTTCTAAACTGTTTATATAAATCTATTATTTCCATAATCCTCACAACAGCCATATGAGATCTGTATTTCCTGATAACCGAGTAAAGCAGAGGAGATTAAATAACTTGTCCATGGTGGGGCACCTGGGGTGGCTCAGTGGGTTAAGCGTCTGCCTTCAGCTCAGGTCAGGATCTCAGGGTCCTGGGATCGAGTTCCGCATCTGGCTTCCTGCTCAGTGGGGAGTCTGGCTCTCCTTCTCCCTCTGTCCCTGCCCCACCACTTGTGCATGCGCTTTCTCTCTCTCAAATAAATAAATAAGATCTTTTTTAAAAAAATAACTGTCCATGGTTATAAGGCGAGTAAGTATGAGGTGGAGTCAAAATTTGAAACCTGACACTTTTATTCTGGAACTCATGCTCTCAACCAGTGTACTCTACTGCCAACCTGAAAATATTTATTAAAATTAAAATATGCACAGCTTTTGACTCAGCGATCTCACTTCTGAGAATTTATCCACCAGATGTAAAAACACTAGTATATCAAGATATATTTGTAAGTATATCTATTGCAGAATTCATAATACTTTAAAAAATGCTGGCGCCAATCTGAATTTGATAAAAGAATTGATAAGGGAATGGTTAAATAAATTACAGTGCCTTTTTACATACTACGGACTATTACATGACTATTAAATGAGATTAATATGTACTGAGTTGAGGATGTACAGGACATATTAAAGACGAAAAGCAAATTACAGAAATAATATGTATAGTGTGACTCACAAATGACTCACCTAATTTATGTCTCCAGCATAGACCTATCTCCTGAACTTCAGGCTTCCCACTCAACATTTCCTCTTAAAGTCTCAAAAGCAGTGCCAATTCGATATGTCCAAAACTGAACGCAGAGTTTTCTATCCCCAAACCTAATTGTCTCCAGTGTCCTCCTTCCTAGTTAATGAACCATCATACATCTCCCTCCTACTCATGTCACCTTCCCACCAGCGCACCTTTCCCACACGACACACGTGTACAACTCATCATCAGGTTCTGTTGATTTTATAACCAAGATGTATCTGCAATCTATCTCTTTTCATTGTTTCCGTTATCACCACTCCCAGGCAAAAGGTTTGCATTGCTATGATATTCTCTAATCCAACTATAGGTAGACTCTCCCTATCAACTCTAGCCCACCCTAATTCATCCACTACCCTGCGCTGTGAGAGCAAATAACCATCAATTTGGAAAGCTTTTGCCCTAATCGCTCTTGATCAGACAGAAAACAATGCAGCATTATTATCATCACAGTCTAAAGAATTCAATTGCCTTTTGTTGTTAAAAGTAACAAATGCGTTAGTATCAGGGAAACATTTTGAGTCACAAACCCCATTCCCCTAATACACTGCAACTGAATACAGGAAATGTAACAATAAAATGCATTTCAAATTCTTCGCAAAGAAATATCCTCGGGGGGCAGTGTAACTTTCTAGGGAATTCCTCTAGCAACCAGGTCCCATTTATTCTCTCTCCATTTCGACTACTACCTCATAAGTATTGCAGTAGAAAAAAAAATGCTTCTTTTTCGAAAGATTTTATTTATTTATTTATTTATTTATTTATTTATCTATCTATTTATCTATTTATTTATTTATTTATTTGAGAGAGAGAGCACAAACCAGGGGTGGAGGGAGTGTGGAGACAGAGGCAAGAAGCAGGCTCCCTACTGAGCAGGGAGCCCCATGCCCGACTGCATCCTAGGACCCTGTTCTGGCAGACAAAGGCTGATGCTCATCTGACTGAACCCTGCAGGAGCCCCCCAAAAAATATTCTTGCATGCTACTCAGCTCATGTAAATTTATAACCTGGAAGATACTGAGAACCCAAAGGTCGCCTCTAATTAGCCTGTGTTTCTGACCTGGTTCCTATCTCCAACTTCCTCTGATTAGGGCCCCAATACTCCTGCTAGGCTCAGCTCCTTCCCCTGGATCTCCATCCATTGGTAAGGATTCTGCTACCAATAGATGGATCTCCTAAATGCACCTGTCTGCCTACCTGCTTACTGATCCCTGAAGACCTACTGCCATGTGTCGCATCTACCTTTCTAACAGACTAACATAGTACAACAATGTAACAACAATGTACAGTGTACAGTGTAACAACAATGTACACTCTAGTGTTGACTGCTGCATGAATCCTACTGAGAGGACTGTGCCTCCAAGCCCAGCCCAGCCTCTGAATCCTGGAAAGTTTCCTCAGTAACTGCCCTTTCCCCATGCGTGGGTTTCATGCTGGGCCTCCAGACGGTAGTTCCAGATGGGCAGCATTTCTCATGACTCTTTGAAATACTGGGGAGCTCTGGAGATGTGGGCAGGATGGCAACTACCTCTTCTCAATTGACTGGTTCAAGCTCTATAAAGCAGCCTCATTTACCTTTAAGGAAGCTTCCACCTTCTGATGCACTCAATAAAATACTAATGATAGTTCAAGATGTATTATACCATTTTGCATTTGTGTGATTTTTCACTTCTTCCAAGCCTTTTCACATTGTTATCCTTACTTGCACCTGCTATTTTATTGGATCTCGTAGCATCTTAGAAGATCAGTAAAGTAGGTATTAAGTGACTTGTAATTGTCTTAAGGGCAAGGACTGACTCGCCCTATTTGAATCCTCCCTAGTATTCAGTAGGGTGATTCTATACAAAGTAAGTGCTCAGTATGTAAGGGCCAACTTAATATTCTCTCCACTTCATAGATTCAGAAAGTAAGGCTCAGAAATGTTAAACAACACATCTAAGTTCCCACAGACAGTTAGCTCCACTCCTCATTCCAGACCCAGTGCCCACCCATTAGATCAATCGTTTTCCAACTGTGCTCTGTGGGAAACCTGAGTTGTGCAGGGAGTATGAGGGCGAGACCAAGAAGAGAACACGCAACTGCTCCAATCAAAGCATCTTCACATTCATCTATTTTCGATGTTGAGGGTTTGTGTCAGATTTTTCTCAAATCAATTATTGTGCTACTATTTTTTTTTCTTAAGACCAGTCATTTTACCCATGTTAACCTATAATGTCCTTTATGATGAAAAATATTCACTTGATGGTTAGAATTGAAGTGAGGGAGAGGAGATGAAGTAGAAAATGACAGGATCAGGTGGAGCTAATAGTTAGGAACAAGACCTCGGTTTTTGAACCTTCAGGCCCTCGGCAAGGCAAGCACATTATACAAGTTCAGGTGGCACCATTCATGTAGAACATGGTAAACCTGCCCTCAGGATAGGGACCCCATACACCTAGAAAAGCACTCATGAAAAATGCCTCCATATCCGTGAGAGACATTCAGAATGTACAGGGCAATTTTGCTTGGACCAGAAATAGTTAATAAAAGTTACCGTTGAGTGTTTCAGTATGATTACTGCTACTATTTTGGAGTTCAACCACCTAGCACGTTTTGTTGCCTTAGTTACTATTAAGCATCTTAAGCTTAAGAGGGAAAGAGAGAAAAGAAGTATGCTCATGAGTGGGGGCTGTGTAAAAGTGAAGTAGGGATATTGGTATAAGGGTCACTCCAAAAACAAGTGCAGAGGACACAAATAGGCAAGTCACAAAATAAGAATGGCTAGAAAGCATATAACAAGGCTCATTCTCACCATTAATCCATGAAAAGCATAAGCAAAAACAATGTGATTTTTTTATTAAGAAAATTAGCAAATGTTAAAAAAAGGGATAACAGCCAGAATTAGTGACATCCGGGGAAATGTAGACTCTTGCGTATTGCTAGTAAGAGCATAAATTGATGAAACTTTTCCGGAGGAAAATTCAACAATGAGTAGCGAAAACCTTAACAGTTTGAATATCTTTTGACTCTGAAACATTATATAGGAGTTTATTCTATAGAAAGAATCATAAATGAAAACAAAGATACATGTTAATTGGGCTTCACTACAGCATAATTTGCCATAGGGAAATATTGGAAACAGCTGAAATAGCCAATATTAAGGGACTGATTAAATAAATTATTGTATACCTATATATATGGCTATTAAAAAGCAAATTATAGAAGATTTAATGGCATGGAAAATGTTTAAAGATACATTTTTCAAACATATTGAGTTAAAAAGCTGATTGCAAAATAGTATGTGAAGTATGACATTATATATATACACGTTTATAGTATTCCTTAGGACTGTTCATAAATATTTTCACATTCGCCTTCAAGGCATGTAGTATGACTGTGCTTCCCAATCCCTCTGATACTACATATGGTCATGTAACACAACTGGAATGTGAAATGTGAGTGGAACATTTAAGGGCCAGTGACCAATGTGCCACACGCCCTTTTCCCCCCTTGACAATCGTGGAAGCATGTGTTATAAAGAGTCTTCTATCAGCCTGGGTCTCTAAGTGACCATGATGTGCAGATGCTCCCTGCCCACATATGTTGGATATGTAAAAAGCTTTTATTTGTGAAGCCATTGAGATTTGGGAGTGGTTGTTATCGCAACATAGCCTAGCCCAGCCTTGCTTATACTGTGTGGGTGTGTGTGCACATGCGTGTGTGTTGTGGGCAGAGAGAGAGCAAATGGAGAGGAAGCGAAGGAGGAAGAACACTAGATAGTTCTACATGACAATAATAAAAAATGGGGTGATTTTCATTTTCGTGGGTTTTTTTGTCTTCTAAATTCAGCAATGAATATAATTTTTATATTAAGAAAAAACAATGTTTTTTTAATTTGTGTAAAATTACCTCTTCCTATTCTCACCTACCTTGTCCCTTCAAAGACTTCTACACCACCCTCCTGAGCCCACAAGAGAGGAATGTGAGTTGTGGGACCCTCAGTAAGGCATATAGTCTCTCTTGGGTTTCCTCCTACCTCAGTGGTCTCGATTTCACAGTTTGTTTTGCAGACCCCTCTTCATCTCCCCGATGTTTCAGTGTTCATGGACTTTAGAACTTAAGGGTCCTAAACCCTTGTCTTTTGTCTCTTTCTGTATTTTCTACTCCTTTTCCCTAAGTGAGTTCATCTAGCCCTCTGGCTTCGAATGCTGACTTCCAAATACGTATCTCTAGTCTGACCTTTCCTCTGAACTAGTCTCCTACACAATTACCTACGTTACCATTCCACTTGGATATCTCACAAACACCTGAAACTTAACATGGTTAAGCAGACCCGTGGATCATCACTTTCACTTCTGCCAAAGCTTCTTCTCTCCAGCTATGTTTTTACCCCCCATTCCAAGTTCCCACTATTTGTTGCCTAGACTATTGCAAAAATCTCCTAATTGGTCTACAAATTCTACTCCTGCCCACCCTTCAACTCCTTCTCTATATAGCAGCAACAGTGACCTAAAATAGAGCTCATGTCCCACACCCACTTAAAAACCCTTCAGTGACTTCCTACTGCACTTAGAATAAATCTTAAATCTATACCATGCCCTACCAGCCCCTGTCTTGCTCCCAAACCTCACTCCATGGACCTCTCCCCTCACTTGCTACATTTTAGTCACATTTGTCTTCTCTCAAGTCCTCAAAGATGCCAAACTCTTTCAGTCTCCAGTACTCTGCATAGGCTCTTCCCCCTGCCCACAAACCCTATCTCCACCACTTCATTTGACTCTATCTCATCCTCACCGTCTCAGTTAACATGTCATTCCAGCAAATGGGCCTTTCCTCACCACTCTATCTGAGGCAGAAAATGTGGACTGCCCCCACGGTAACAACCCCTACCTACATTCTTCTTGGCTAGCAAAATGATGATTTTGTTCAAAGATACCACTGTCACATGATCAGGGGAGCATGGTCCTTTCCCAGTTACAAATAGTAGGTAACAATTGGTCTTAGACAATCATGATCATATCTTGCCCTCTTGTCAGTGATTGGTTTAGAGATGAGTAAATGACATGGATCTGACCAAAGCAACACAAAGGGAAGTCTGCTTTGGAAAGGTCCTTGTAGAGAAAAGAGACAGAGAGAATACCAATTTCTTTAACTAGCTGTCTTGTGTTTACATGTGATGCTTGCGAGTGTGTAAAACATTTTGCAATCATAAGTGAAGCATTACCCATATGCTAAGGATGGTAGAATAGAAAGATGGAATGTGCCTGGGTCGCTCACGATAATTACATTGTGTATCTGAATTGACCCTGGATGCCTTGCCTCTGGACTTCTTATTCAGTGGGATAATAAATTCCATATCACTTGACCTAATTTTTTTTATTTACTTATTTTACAGCAGGAGGAATAGAGGCACAGAGGGAAAGAGAGAGAGAGAATCTTAAGGAGGCTCCATGCCCAGCATGGAATCCAACATGAGGTTTGATCTCACAGCCCTGAGATCATGACCTGAGCCAATATCAAAAGTTAGATGCTTAACTTACTGAGCCACCCAGGTGCCCCAACTTGACTTATTTTTAGTTTGGTTTTCCATTACTGGCTGTTGAAAGTTGGTCCTCATCTTCTATTCACATTGTAGCATCCTAGTAGCTTTCTTTGTTAAAGCAAATCCAAATGGATTATTACCTGTTTGCTTTTTGTTTAACTACCATGAGAGCAGAATCTATGTCTATCCTGTTCACCAGTGTCTACCACAGTATCCAATACATAGTAGGTGCTCAAGAAATATTTGTAAATGAATTGACCAAATGTCACATCCACAGGGAGAAACAACTAGCTGATTTAGATGGCAATTGGTAGGGCAGAGGATATATACAAATGCTAAGAAATAAATCATAATTGTCCTTTGAAAATGATTTCCCAAAGAATTCTGATGCCTGATGTTTTAAACTTTAGTTTCAAAGGAATGAAGGTGGGGAAGATACTAAAATGGAGGGCTCTAAGAACTCTTGTCCATCCTCTAGGCAATCTATGTCTCATCATCCCAAGAAGACAAAACAAAAGATAATCATTTCCAAATCTCTACCACACCAAAGTGAGCCCATGTTTCTGCCTGGAGCAGATCAGGCACATAACCTGGATTATTTTGCTTCTTTACTCTTCCATCAACTTCTACTGTTATTAAAAGCATTGTTACTGCCTTTTCACAAATTCAAGTAAATCTAAAATGATGGCACAATCCCATAGAGCATGTCATTCAGATGACTGCAGGAGCCTTGTCTAGGGGCATTACAGTTTATCCAACTTTGAGAGCTCTGACCAAGACAGGTCTTGTGTGGTATATTTCAGACTGCACACAGACCATGTTTTCTAAGCAATACAATGCCCCTAGTTTGCCAGGGTTCCTGAATTCCTACCATTATTACTGCTTCACTGGACTAATGCAGTTATGTCTCCAGAAGTCCCCTATTAAAATGTGAATGTACTGTCTAGAGAGGCTAATACGTGAATTGTTTGCCATTCATTTTTGAACAGAGAGCGAAGTCCTGAGGGAATGGAATACTGTAGAGAATAGTTAAGCTCTAACGAATGTGAGAAAAGAAAGTTCTGGACATGGGAGGGAACATAGGCACTAGAAAGCTAGAGGAAGAGAAAAGGTAAAGGAGACTAGGAAAAAACCAAAAGAGAAAGCTAGTAAAGACTCAAAGAGCACAGACTTACCCCCAGAGCCCCCAGTGATCCTTATGCCACCCGATCGCTTACTTCTGATGGAAACATAAGGAGGGAAATTAACATTTAGCCTCTTATCTATCTCTTTGTCTGTAAAATGGAGGCTGAAAAAAAAACCATAATAGCAGTGATAGCAGCTGTATAAACAGAAAGGCAGATAGAGAAATGGGCTAATGGAGGAAACCAGAAAAGCACACATTTCAAAGGTCTGGTATCAGCAGGGCTAGTCTGGAAAACTAACCTGGGTTAAGGTGTCATTGACTACGGTGAACACATTTCCTAGATTATACAGTTTGTCTGATGTCCTGGTTTAATTATTAAGTGTCCTACTCTCAAAAGTGTCCCAGCCTGAACAATAAACAATACAGTGACCCTTATGATAGATAGATGAGAGCCATGCTGAGTTACTAAGTGCCTTCCGGTCTCAAGGCCTTGGAGTGGCCCAAGCCCCCCCAACTTCCTGACTTCAGTTTGGAGGAGCTTCCTGTTTGCCATGATGCAGAAATGTTGGGAAACCATGTACCAAATGTGGGAAGTACCGCCATTTTAATAGAGGGCATCCCCAAAGGACAGGGTGAAGACAGGAATTTCCAAAAAGTAGAACGAGGCCAGTAGGGAGAATACAAAGAAGGTGACATGGAAGCCCTAGAAGCTCCTCAAATCACACTCAAAGAGCTCAGTCCTCCTAAACATAGGGCTGGACCTGATTCAGGTACACAAACAGTTGCCATACTCTCCATTTTCACCCATAAAGCAAATAGTGCTTACTCTAGACAGGATCACTCAGTCCTGGACGGGCTAATATTCATAGGTGCATCTGGACATTTACTTAGCCCTCAACTTGTAAGAAACACATCAGTCCTCGTGCAGTGCTAAATCCAGAACAGCAACGACAACGACAAAAAAGAAAAAAATTAATAGCCTGTGCACAGAGAAAATACATGAAAAATATCCACTATATCTGATGTGAAGAAAGAAGAATCATTTGATTAGAAACATTGGATTTCAGTTCTCATCTTACAGCTCCAGAGAGGAAATTGTTCCAAAATTGATAACTTGTGTTTTTCCTTCCCAAAGTTTGTGTTCCCATCCAAATTGCACTAAATCTTCGGAGACATTGCCTTCTGAGCCTAAAACCTATTTCCCCCACCTAATTCTCTTCTCTGGGTAAATACTTGTAATGCATCTAGGAAATCAAAGACATAATTTCTTTTTCAATATATGCAAAGACATTCGGCTCCTATGGTTGAGGTGATGAGTTACGCACGACGAGGAAATCAGAGGAGAGCAGATGGGGGCTTCTGTGTAGCTCCTTGCCCCTCTGGCACTAGTTTTATTACCCTGCAACAGCTCCAATGTGTGGAAAAAACCCCAAGGTTCTGGCCTCTTAGCTGCTGCCAGGAAAAGCCAGCGTTATCTCAATGTACACTGAGGAGCAGGTGAGGAGAGAAAAAAAAAAAAGGAAAAAGATAATCAAAGCCCTCCTGCCGCCCTCCTTGCCTCTAAAGTCTTCACCAAGAGCCCCAGACTCGGCTATTCTATCTTGTGCTGTGTGCATAGAGAGCAGGTAATCAGCAAAACTAATCAAAAATGCATTCATTACTGCAAAGCAGCAGTGGGTGAGAGTGACTGCAGCTTTCATTGGCAAGTGGTTTCTGCACTGGCACAATCTAATCTCCGTGGCTCTTTGGCAAAACCTTTCCATCCCCCTACCCTCCCCCTCTCCCCCCACCATCCCGGCTGGCTCTGCCACGCTCAGCTCCGCTTCTCCATTAAAGGCAATCTGATTCAGACACTTGACAATGTTTTTCCCTCAATCACCGCAACGTTGCTCTGTAAAAGCTGTTTTCTGTCTAATAAGTCTTCTGAGTATTTTTAAAAAGGTGTTTCTTCACTTTAAAATACATTTTTTTCTTTGTTTTCAAAGCAGGAAGCCATTTTCTGCCAGAGCTAAACAAACTCAAATGCTGACAGATTCTGTAAATGCACAAGCCTTTCCTGCTTTGTCCAGCTTAGCAAAACGGACTCTCTTGGAGCCCCCCAGAACCAAAGAGATCAGGGGGATTTGCGCTAAAATATGCTGTTAGGTCTGGAGCTAATAACAATAATACCTAACATTACTGATAATTTATTACGTGTCAGGTGTTATTCTCTGCACTTTAGTTACCTCATTCCACCCTCACAATAGCCTCATGGGGTATGGGTTATTCTCATCATCCCCACTGGACTGACAAGGGCTGTGAGACCCAAGGAAGTCAAAACACCCTAACACTAGGTGTGGACAGAGGATTTTTTTTTTAAAGATTTATTTATTTATTTATTTCACAGAGGGAGAGAGATCACAAGGAGGCAGAGAGGCAGGCAGAGAGAGAGGGGGAAGCAGGCTCCCTGCTGAGCAGAGAGCCCGATGCGGGCCTCGATCCCAGGACCCTGAGATCATGACCTGAGCCGAAAGCAGAGGCTTTAACCCACTGAGCCACCCAGGCGCCCTGGACAGAGGATTTTAAACCCAGGAAGAGTGGCCCTCCCTCGAAACCACCCACCATGGTTCTGATGGAAGAAGACAATGTGGTACTCTGCACATTTGCCCATTCCCTCTCAGACTATAAAGTTAACCCTTCCAGGGCATGTGATTACCATTCAGCAAGTAACTGTTTTCTAGGACAAACAAATAGTACTTTCCTCTAATCCCTGAAAAAAATCAATCTGCTTTAGCAAAGGGAGAGAGAGAGAGAGATTCATAGAAACAAAAATAAAACTCTTTCCCAAGTCTTTGTTTGCTCCAGTCTACAGTGCTGGTTGAGGGGCCCCTGAGTTTATCTGGCATAGAGGGAGCTATCTGCTCCCTGCCCTTTGAGAATACACAAAGTAATTGGGATGTCAGAATACACACACACAGTGTGATGTGGAGGCAGGGTGGTATAGAGATGTGGAGGCAGGGTGGTATAGAGTCTTCCTGGATCTCATTTCACCTCCACAACTTAGAGCTGTGTGACCTTGGGCAAGTCACTTAATCTGTGTGTGTGTGTTTCTTAGTTTTACTGGATATAAAATTGAAATAACAGCAGTACCCACCTCACAGGGTCTGTGCAGATTAGATCAACTAATATATTAAATCTCTTAGCACATACTTGGCACATAGTAAGCACTTGATAAATAATAGCTCATACCATAATTCCTCTCCCACTGACCTGAACTTTGCAGCTTCTGTTATGTATCCAAGCCTTCGACAAAGAAGTGAATGGTGGCAATTTGAGGCAGGGGAGGGGTACCATATGTATTTCATTAACGCTTCGACTTGACCCAGATAATCTGGCAAGTTACTGACCTTGCTTCAGAAGTATACTTCGAAAACATACCAGATAGGAATATTGGGGTTTGGGGGAAGCCAGGTATTTCCAGACTTAAACCTCAGTAAGAGAAGCCTTGAAAAATAAACAGCCCCAAACTACATCTTTTTACTTAAAGGAGTCTGCCCTCTAAATTATAGGGGACTGTGGGGTGGTTTTTTTTTTTTTAGTACACATAGGAAACCACAAAAATGACAAAATAGCCAATATTTTCACTTGAGAAAATTATTTGCTCCAGAGTTCCTTTAAGTGACAAGCACATGTCCTGGATTTAAAATAGAATTCAATTTACCTAAATTCATTTTCTACACAAACTTTTAGATGCATGCCTATTGCATAAAGCAAGATTTCCCCATATTATAAGGTATGGCAGCAAATTGCTGATGTCCATTTCCACTTTGTCGGCATTCACCACCCAGGCTCTTATCATGCTTTGGCCAGCTACAGACACAGTCAGCCAATTTCCATGTTCTTAAGAAACCAGAAATGTTATACTAACTCAAACCTCCAATTCTCTCAACTTCCATCCATTCCTTAATGGTAACACAAGGACTGCTTTCTGTCAAGTACCTTGTAGATGGTACCAACCATTTAGTTGACAGAATCCTGAGAAGAAGTCAGAAAAGATGGGTAAGTTTTGATGGCCGCTACTCTCTGAGTTTGCCAAATCTAACCACCCAGATGAGAAGGCATTTGGTCTCTTCATTTTAGTCTGTCCATGAAATCAGAAATTTTTCTCCCTTGGATTACTCCTAACTTATGACCCATAATGTTAAACAGAGCACCATCGGATTTTGCTCTAGGTTAATTCATGCATTCATTCCCTCATTTGACAAAAGTTATTCAGCATCAGTTATACTCCACACATTTTTTCTGAATGCTGGGATTACAGCAATAAACAAAACAGACAAAAAAAATCCCCGCCCTCACAGAACTCACCATCTTAAATAAACCAAATTAGTAAATATCTAGTTAGAGTTAAGATAGAGAACTACAGTATATTCCAATACCAAGGAAGTTGGTTCCCTCAAGTCTCCCTCTAGTTAGAGAAACAATAAAGTGTGGGGTGCCTAAGTGGCTCAGTCAGTTAAAGATGTGACTCTTTATTTTGGCTCAGGTCATGATGTCACGGTCATGAGATCAAAACCCTGGGTCAGGTTCCATGCTGGACATGGAGCCTACTTAAGATTCATTCTCCCTCTCCCTCTCTCTCTCTCTCTCTCTCCTGCTGCCCCTTCCCCACTGCCTTGCTTGTGCTCGCTCTCTCTCTCTCTAAAAAACTAACAAACAAAACCAATAAATTTTTTATAATTTTCCAAAAAATGATTAGTTTGGGAATGTAAACATTCCATCCATTTATGTACTTATTAATCACACTGTTCCAAATTCCAAAAAAAACTTGGAAATAACCTATAATAAAAGACTTAGAAGTTTCTTGCTTTAATTTGTTCTCCATGAATCTAACTTAAGCAAAAGTCAAGCATTGTACTGATGGAGAAGTGTAAGATTTCAATAGTCAAGATGCTATGGCTTTGTGTTCATGTAATTGGTCTGCAATTATTGGAAATACCCACAAGGTGGTGGTAATGATGCCTTAGTTTACAACCATATCAGTAGGGCAGGTTGATAATATAGGTACAATTTGCCTAAACTAAAGTTACAGTATAATTTCCAACCACAAAATTTTGCTTTTTAAAACCCCTGTGGCAGAATTCATGATTAAAGAGCTTAGGATGTTTTCAAGAAACTTTTTAAGAAGGTTGACATCTTGAGTGAGCTTATGGTAACCCTCATTCATTAATTCATTCAGCACACCTTTACGGAGAAACTTCGGGCACCAAGCATTATGAAAAGCATGTGAAAATGAATTTCCGTGTTTACAAAATATACCATAAAGGAAGCATCCTAAATAAAAGGAAAAGGCAATGACACTTTTCACATTCTAACTTTTGCATTCACTCTCCATTTACCATTCCTTGTTTAATAGATGCTTCTCAGGATCTCTTTCCTTTCAAGTTTGTATGAAATGCTTCTAATTTTGGTTTGCATCAAATATGGGGCTAGGAACAGTACTTACCTCAAAGAGTCAAGGATTCAATGAGATAATACACTTAAGTCACTTAGCAAGTACCTGGTTCCTGGCAAGAAATATATGTTAGTCATCATCATTGTTGTCATCACCATGATCTCTGACCTTGTTGTCATCAACATCACCATCAGGGGGAAAACCAAGTTAATCCGTATATACCAGAAATTCGACTGAAGGCAATTCAAAACTGGGGAGGAGTCACTGGTTCCCCTTTATTAGCAAAACATAACAATGTTCTAACTTTTAGCTGAAACTTTAAGAGGGACAGGGTGTTTGTTTTTGCTTTGTCTTGTGTTGTTTTGCATTTCAAGGCATTATCTCACAGGGACTTTCTTAGTGTAGTGCCTCCGGATGTCAAATCATCTTCCCCTTAGGGAACTCGATGTGAGTTTGGATAGCAGGGTAGGTAAGATTGTAAGACCACTCTTGGACTGGCCTCCTGCCAAGATAGAGTCATTTTAAGTGCTTTTTTTTTTCCTCTTCCTTTTTAACACAGAACCTCTCTCGGGACCGGTGCTACTCACTGAGGGAGGCCAGAAGAAGCTATGAGGAACTGTTTGCAGCCTCCCTCGAGGAAGCCTTTTCACTTCCTTTAGACCCTGTAGGACCCTTAGTGTATGAGTTTCTCTCTGGGGCCTGGAGTCTGGAGCCCAGGGAACGGAGGAGGGAGGCGCTCCTCCTCTGGAGCAGGCTGCCTTCAAGGTCACAGAGCGTGACCTGAGGGGTCTCACAGGGGCCCATGCGAGAAGGGCCGTGTGCTTGCTACCATGCTCTGCCATCTCTGTCTTGAATGTCTTGAAAGTCTTAATGATTGAGCAAGGGGCCCAACATTTTCATTTTGCTTTGGATGCCACAAATTATACAGCTAATCCTCTGGGACCCTGAAGAGTTTCTAAACACTGGGTCGAGCTTGTTAGTCTGTCTCCCTGCTGCTACTTAGCTGACTCCAAGCCATTCCCCACCCTTGAGTCCCACTAAGTGTGGTGGCTCAGTGGAAACTAGCTTTCTCCCGAACCCTGCACTCTGAGGATCACTCTAGAGATATTTTTGTACCCTGAAGCACTGATGTCTAGTAACAGGAACTGTGGGTAGCTTGCAGTGAATTAAGACAAAAGCAGCCTAGGAAGTCAGAAAGACTTGGTGTCAGGTTTGGGGAAGCGATGGGCATTCTGACCTGTCTCAGTTTCGTCACAAAAGAGCTATTGCTATAGAATGTCTAGAAAAATAAAAGCAGTAGAAATTCTCTGAGAAAGTTCACATTTCCTTATTTAACTTGATCTAATCAACTTTACCAATCTGAATGTCACAATATTGAGTGGGTTCTATTAATGATCTCTCTCTCTCTCTCTCTCTCTCTCTCTCTCTCTCTCTCTCTCTCTCTCTTCAGTGCCTTATATGAAGAGGCAGATAAGATATATCCCCAATTCACAGCTTAAAACACTGAGGGAATACTCAGGTACCTGGTACAATATTCACATTTCTGAAAAGGTGTGAGGAAACCATTTGGTTTTTTTAAACTCCTATTCCAAACACATAGAAATAGGGTTTCTTAACAGTGGCACTATCGGCCTCTGGGACTGTATAAGGCTTTGTCGTTGGGGGCTATCCTGTGCATTATAAGAAGTTTAGCAGCATCCCTGGTCTCTCCTGCTGGGTGTAAGTAGAAATCCAACCCCAAACCACCACTGCCAGGTGTGATGATCAAAAAGTTCTCCAGATATTGCCACTTGTCCCCTGGGGAGCAAACCACATCCAACTGATAACCACTTCAGGAAAGCACTTCACTATTTAAAGGGAACATGTGGTGAATCCTTTAGCAAACTACTCTCTGTTCTCTCCAAATTTGTATTTCCACATACTAGATTGTCTAAAACTAGAAAATACCTTCTTTTCAAAGGAGAAAACCACAGATTTGGGCTGTGTGGGGTAATCACCCAGAAAAATGTGATGATTTTCTTTTCCCTCAAAATATTATTATGTTCGTAGAAGTGATGTCACAAAGATTCAACAGAATATGCTCACAGCATACAGATTAGAACAGATTTAACTTTAGCAAATCCAGCAATTTCTCTTTAAGAATCAGCTACAGTCAAATATCTGAAAATTCAACTGTTTGCAGTTATCTTTTCATTCCCCTAAATATGCGGAATTCACTTTTAAAGCAGGAAATGCAGATCTTCCTCCATCTAAGGGACTGTGAAAAATACCTCATTACTAAAGACAGCTAGGGTCAAACCCCCTAATCAAACAGATCAGGAAAGAGAAGTTAAGGGGCAGGAGTGGCAAACAAACAGATAGCAAATCTTCCATCTGGTCCTTGAAGCAACCCATAAGCCACTTATTGCCTCAGCTAGACAGACCAGAGAGTTTAGCATTCAAACTAGGATACTTGTGAGGGCCAGATGGGGTGCTGGTAATAACTGTGCTGGGACAAGGGGCATAAACTGAATTGTCCTGGGCAAACCAGGATGCATGGTCACCCTAGCCTTGGACTGTTCACAGAAACACACCACTGCCAGACGCTTGTCATATTAGAGAGCCCCAAATCTTAGTAGCTTAAAACAAAACCATTGATCATTTCTCACCCATGGTTGACTGTGGTTCAGCTGATCTAGACTGATCTCAACCAGGCAGCTCTGCTACAAACCATAATAACAACAGAGATGACTCTGTTTCTCATCCAGGCCAGTGAGTCAACTGGGCCAGGTCTGCTCCACGTGTCATTCATCCTTCTTGGACCAGAAAACTATCTGGTACGTGTTCTTTTCATGACACCCACACAGGTGAAGAGGGCAAGCAGAACTGCCACTTCTACCCACGTACCACTGACCAAAGCAAGTCACGTTGCTAGGCCCAAAATTAAGGGGCAAAGAAATAAACTGCCCACAATGAGGCCGTGATAAATGTCCCAACCCATCACCACCACCCCCGCACATACACATACCTCAGGAAGGGCACGGAGAGCCTGTTTGCCTTCATATAATGTGACATGATGCTGACTCAGTTCCTGACATACAGTCATGTAAGCTTCAGAATCCGGAGTCAGTTTATAGTTTTCATAAGTACTCTGAAAAACGGAAGTTTTTTTCCAGGAGAGTATAAAAGCATAACTCCTCAGCCAATCGGCATCCAGAATTCCTCAATAAAAGTCTCAGATCTGCTCAAACAAGCAACCCGTCCCCAACTGAGGCTGGGAGGCAGGGCCAGTTTTAGGTTGGGGGTTAATGTCCCCCAGACTTGCCTGTGCTATTTGACAGTGATAGTTCCTAACCTTCCCAGAGGAGTTTTTTAAAAAAAGCATACATTAATAAAAATGTCAACAATAACATCTTTGGGAGGTAACCTGGAATAATTCACCATAAATTAACACTTCCCATCAGAGAAACATTGCAGCTTATAAGAATGTCACTTTGTGAAAAGTGGGAGTCCCAAGACCACGTGACTTCCATCTGCAGTTTGCAAGCGCATTCAGAGCCCACTAGGGGATAATTACTTGCTAAGATGTACCCATCCCAGCAGAATATATTTGTTATGATTCAATTCTCTCACAGCATGAAGGAGACTCTGGTCTGCTGGATAAAGCCCTGGAGGAGTAAGAAACTCCATTCCCCACCACTTAGCTGTGTGACTTTGAGCTGTTCACTAAACCTCTCTGATTCCTTGGTTTCAGAGTCTATACAGTAACACCCCAGACCTTTGCTTACCCTGAGAAGGACATGAAGAAGAGTCACTAGATCCCTATCTGAAAAGACCTGAAAGCCTGTTTGCCTCTACCCGGAGGAAAAGGAATTACTTCTACATTCATTTCTCACCCTGGACACTCAATATAAAATTACTTTCTTAGGAGCAGAATCAAATATTAGACAGATGCATCACAAACTGAACTTAGGGCGATGAGTTACTAAAGTCACAGAAGGCTCTCACCATTGAGCAGCCTACCTCTAATGGACCAAAGACAAGACCATTCAGCAAGTTACTAAGGGCCTGTAGAGATTTCAAGAGTAAAATGATTGCCACCCACAATTCATGAGGAGCAGGCCTTTGGCAAGATAGGGATTTTAGTGGTTAACGTGGTTGTTTCCACCCAACCTCCATATCTCCTTCCCCCACTGTGTGTCACTTTGGTTTGGAGAGGGGAGGGGAAGATCCGATGTTACAGATAATCCTGTTCCCCCACGCCAAGGTGATTGGTTCAGGTAGCTCAGATCTAAGCCTGACATTACTTGATCACAGGGTTCGATCATGAATGTTCATGTGATTCATTTTGAACCAGTGACGCAGATGTGAAGACAAGACACACTACAGACATTTTGCCATCATATGGTGGCGGGGGGAAGGAAAGGATACAGGAAAAGAAGTTAGGTCTTTGATAAAATTTTTGAACTACTGAGTCTAATCAATTTTCAAGTAGTCTTACCTCTGTCTCTTCCAGAGATGTGAGTCAATGCATCTCTCTTATTATTTAGATCAGTTTTGGTGGGTTTTGGCTTATCTGAAGCTTGAAGCAACCTAACTGATACAGGGAACTGAAGGAGTCAAGAGCATGGTCACTAGCCCTGAGAGTACCTAAAGGAGGAAATGTGAAAGTGCTTAGTCCAGAGAGAAAAAGTTGGAACAGAGGTACCAAAGGGGAAAGATCATTTCCAAGTAATTATGCCCCCCACCCAAGTAGCTCCTGGAGATATCCTCAGGGCAAAACAAATGAGTCGTAAACACCCTTCCCATCTATAAAAAGCAAGCCAATCTGAAAATAATTCAGGATAAATAATTGCTTCCATGGCCACATGCACGTGGTGGGACTGTCTCTTCCTGGAAATTGCTATGGATTCATTTCTGGGCAAATTAAACCCAAGTTCATAAGGCCTCTCCTCTGAGCTACACATAAACTCCCACCAGAAGCAGTGCCAACTAAGTCCACGCCCAGAATCTCAGCTCTGCAGGGCTGGATTTATTCAGCAGCACCAAGGATGATATCTACACAAAGGACTTCTACAGAGGTTCCTGGAGGGGGAGTAGAGATATGATTGAATGACAGAGAAGTTAGATGGAAGACCCAGGTTTTCTTATTTGGCACAACCAACCCAGGTCTCCAGATACAACTGGACTCTATTCTTCCCAAAGAATCCAGGAATGAAAGTTCCAGAGACAGCCATAAAGAATAAGGAGTTCCTAAAGTAGTTCCTTGATTAGAAATGTAGGCTAAAGTTTGGACAGTTTCTCTGACCCTCACATAATCCTGCCTCATGGAACCGTAGGACCACAGAACAGGAGAACAGTAAGGGTCTTTAGAAATCACCTTGTTCTATCGTCTTTTTTTGATGGCATGGGACTGAATCTGGGATAAGGAAAGTACCTTGTTTCAGATCTTTGAACACCTTCCTCTGTCCTCCCAAGGTACCTGGTGCTTACTGTTTTCACAGCATTTACCATGTTACATTGTCATTGCCACTGAATACATCTGCTCCTTCTCTGCACTTGAAATTCATTGAAAGCAGAAATTGTCTGCTCCCTTATATCCCTAGTGCCTACCAGAGTCTGCCACATAGCAGGTGGTCAAACGTTTGTTGAAGATTTCAAAGTTTCAAGTCCAACAGTGAGGAAGTTATCTTTCTATTAGGCAAAGGATATAGAATCTTGGTTTCCTTACTCTTAAAGAAGACAGCAGTTTCCTTCCAATGACTCACGATGATTTTTGTCATTATTTTCCTCATTTCCAAGGTATCAAGTGAACAAGTATGAGGATCAATGTCTGGTTAGATCTTCTTCCCCAAATCCAGTGGCCAACATTTCTTTCTGTTTACCTAAGTGCCCCTAACCCAAGCCTGAAACCAACAGAAACCTCATGTAGAGAAGCGCTGTTTCCCCTTTTGTATTATAAATGTTAAAACTTCGTACTTTCCTTCTGCTTCAACACCCCCACAAACCAAACAGGCCGTGAGCACCCCACCTAGGTGACTGGGTGCCGCACTGTGATAAGGCTGGTCCCTGCCACAAGTTTCCCTTCTTGCCCTCCCCTGACTCTGACCTACTGTCATTCAAATGTACCAATGAAATCAGTTCATGCCTTTTGCTTGTGTGCTCCATCCTGACAAAAGCGCTTGCCTGTGGGTCGATCTCTCTCTCTCTCCCCCATCTGCTTGGTTGAGCCCATCCTTGGGTGCTCCCCTGCCCTGTGTGGCCTTCCTTCATAGCATACGGTGACTCTGTTTCTCTAAAACTTGTGAGTATAATAAACTTTATTTTCTGGTGCCTCTCTTGTGTCCCCTCTTGTGGCTACACCTGACTAACCATTCCGTAAGAGAATACCAACAATTTCTCCATTAGAACTGCAATGAATTCTTTTCTTGCCACTTAAGCCGTCTCATAGAGCTCATTTAGAAGTCCAACAATGGGTCCTAAGGCTACCAGGTCATTCCAAATCCAGCAGAGATTCCTCTTAACCATAGAGAGTGAGCTAGATGTGGGGCTTTGTCTTCAACTTCTGGCGACTATGATGCTGCTAGTACAATATTTGGCTCCTCACTGGAAAAACAAAGCCGAAGTTCAAAAAGCATCTCACTGCTTTCTTGCATGAGGGATTGAATGCAAAAGAATTTGCATGTATTATACGGACTTTTCAACCAACAGCAATATGCCTAGTTCACCACTGTGTCCCTGCTGGCTCAGATGGGACTAATCCAATTCTGCCAACAGCTGCCACTGACAGCTAAAAGTTTAAAAAGTGGCAGCCGATGAAAGAGAGAAAAACAGGTAGTGGGCAGGGGAGGCTGAAAACGGGAAGGATAGGTGCCATTTATAGTGATGAATCCAGTGGAGGATTTTCAAGTGCAGAGGCATTGAAATGCTTTATTCCCACTCATCTTTTGTTACTGATCCACTCCGTTACTCTTCAAATGACAGTGAAGATGGCCACGAATCTCTTCATCCACCTCTTCTGATGGCTAGCCAAGCATGGATGGGGACCCGGATGCTTTCAGCAGTGAAGTGAGGTGTGCTGAAAGTCATCCCCCTCCATCCGAAATGTATTGTCTCCGCATCTGAAATCAAAACCAAAACTCCTCATAAGAGTTAGTCCTTTGGGTCAAGGCACTAACGGCTCCTATTACAATGCAACTATGTTATCTAAAAGGAGGACCATATAGTGCCTGGCACAGAGAAGAGGTTCTCTAAATGTCATCTTTCATATCAAATTGTCACTGCCTGCCATTAGAACCTTTGTAAAGATTCATCTACCAGATTCTCTCCTTTCTCCAAGGGCTCTTGAGGAACCCTGATGGGAGGATTTTGATGGCGCACTGGCAAAGACTTGGTAGCAGAGTCTGAGGTCTGGGGATGGTGTGGAAAGGGGAGGCTGACAGCACGAGGCACTTTGGGGGAGAAAGGGCACTTTTAAAAGGTGAGAAAGAGGGAAATGAGTTTGGAAATTGATCCTTCTATGAGTCAGGCACTCAATTAGATGCTTTTGTACCCACAATTTTATTTAATCCTTATTTAATCCACATCCACATTTATAGGGAAAGAAGTACTATTCCCATTTTTCAGATGGAAAAATTGGAGTTGAGCTTAAGAAAGTCACTCAAGGTCACACACCGCCTATATGTAATAGAATATAGACTTGAACCTAAATCTGTCTCCTAAGCCTATATTCCTGAACCATGCCATATCACTCTCCACACTTGTCAAGGGGTGGACAACCTGGTCTCTGCTACCTCCTTTGCCCTAAAGCTCCAACCACTTGCAAATTCAGTCTTCTGTGACAGCCAGGTTTCTCCCTCATTTCTAGCCATGGACTATTCAAATGGAGATAAAAGATTTCCATGAGCAGTGGGATAGAAAGAGATTTTGCATCATCAGAATGGATATAAAGTTGGGGAGAGCCTGGAACCATTTTTCTGGTTGCTCAAGTGTTTGAAAATTCTATTCTAGGCTCCAATCTGTGTCATGCCAAATCCAAAGTTCTGAAGTCACTGCCCTACCCATACCAGTTCCTTGTACATTGGCAGCAACGTTCACTTTTCCCATAGACCTGGAGGAGAGGATATGAAGTGGAGAGTAGCTGGGATGGAGAGGAATAAAATTTGTCTCTCCCAGAGGAGCTGGGGTAGGAGTGAAAGACTCTGGGAGACAAGGAGGCTTCTTTCCTCCCACCACTGGAGAGAGGGGCTAGGGAGAAGAGTCCAGCACAAGATCTTGTGGAGGGACCATCCCCCCAGCGGAGATCCAGGCCGCACTGCCTGACTTGGAAGGTTCTTTCCTCCCTTTAGAACAGCGAATAAAAGAGAACTGGGGGAGAATTGATAGCCTCTGGGGTCATCCGTCAGGGGCCCAGGCTGCTTTGTCCAGAGGCTACAGCAAGGGAGCAAAGGAGCTAAGGACAGTTTCCTCCAACCTTAACTTTCAATCCCCACCCTTATCCCAGCACATTCCCACACCTCTCTCCTCCGTTGGTGGGACTGAGCGTCCTTTCCATTAACCTTTTAGTTGCCAGTTCCACGCACATACTTTTCTACACCCTCCAAAACAGCCCCACACTGCCCATCACCGTCCTCTCCCCGCCGCCACAAGCCCGGCTCTGCGCTCGGGTAAGGGGAGATACTGGCCTCCCAGGGCCGTGGGGGGTGTGTGTGGGGGGGGGGGGGGCTTGTT